>CM065463.1:22862840-23121802 GCA_032872475.1 Leptopilina myrica (nomen nudum)
GATCCTCACATAGTTTTCCAAGGTAATTTTTGCTTGAAATTCGATGGAAAATGAGAAACTTAATGCAATTTAAACAAAACTGTACAAAAAATATTAAAAATATTATAATTATCGTAAATTCTTTCTAATTTTTATTTGTATATACCTTCAATTTTTTCAATTTCTAACAAAAATTTTTTTATTTTAAATAACTTAATTTTTGAAGACCTATCGTTACATTATTTAGAAATTATTTAATAAATAATTATTCTCTCAGATATTTCAAAATAAATTGAAATTTAAAACTGTTGCATTTACAATTTCAATAAAATTATTGACAAAACTTCATGTATATTCAAAAAAAATTCCTCAATTCAATAAATAAATTATAATATCTCTCAATTCGCATAATTCAATTATTTTCATAGATATAATAAAACTTATCGCAGAATTTCAATTATTTTCAGTACAATTTTAATTGTATAATGTCTAGAAATTTTTAATTTTCTAAAAATTTGTAATATAATTCTAGGTAGAAATTCAATTATTTAAAAAAATTGTGAAAAAATATTTTATAAGAATTTCATTATTTCTAATACTATTTTAATTTCTAATGTACACTGAAAAAAGTGCTGTTGAATCAAATAGCTCCATGCTATTGAATTTCCCGTTATTGATTCAATAACACATTTATTAATCGAACAGCATATTGCTTAAAACGAAAAAATGAAACTGTTTAAATTAAAAGTACGGTACTGTTAAATTAATGATATTCTACAAATTGTTTCTATAGTTCATCTATATATAGCAACAGAATAATTTATTGCTTCTTTGACATTATTCATTTGAAGCATCTAATAGATAAATTTAAAGAAAATGCGTGTAAATTTGAATCAAATGAATGTATTAGAAATGTATTACATTGCAGCGCGGCAGTTCTCGTCCATCACGAAAGTTAAGCACGTTTGGTCGCGGTTACTACATGGATGGGTGACCTATTGGGAACAGCGTATTTTTTCAGACTCAAAAAAATATAAAGTGTGTTTGAATGTGTATGTATGTGTGTTTGTCGTTGGAAAAAATGAAAAATAGTAATAAAGATATGTATTGTTAGTGTGTAAAATTGAAAAAAATGATGTATATAAGAAGTGTTGTGTTAAAGGTGTGAGAATTAATTAATAGTATATAAAAAATATGTGAACAAAAATTTAATTTTTTCAATTTAACGTTGGAATATCATTAACCACATAAAAGAATTGACTTAACAGTATGGTGTTATTTAATCGATAGCAACAATTAAAAAAATTAAAAGTACAAATTTTTGAATCATAAAAATGATGCTTTTAAATTTAAAAAACTATAGTCATTGACTCAAAAGCATATACTGTTAAATTAAAAAATTTTGATCGTTGATTTCAAAAATAATTCCTTTAAATTAACATAGTATGCTATCAATTTGAAAAATATGATTTTGTGTTCAATGAAAGTGATACTATCGAATCATTAGAATCGGTGCTTTCAAAACAACAGCATATACGTTTGGCAGCCCGTTATGACACTATTCAATGAATCAAACTCATATGTAATTGATTCAACAGCATTTTTTTCTCCGTGATAAAATTAAAGTACATATTCTGTATTGCGCATGTTTCCCATTCTGTACCTATAACCGTCTGCGCCAGAAGTCATTAAGATAAAAAAATTCATTATCTTCTAATCAATATATTTTACTATAAATAGCAACAAGAGGAAGAATTATAAGTCTTTGAGGAACGTCATTCAAGATAAAATACAAATCTTAAAAATAATCTTTTTTTATGTGAAACACGCTTTTACAATGAACTTTGTGATTCTTTAAATATTTTTTATCTTTTATTCTTTTACTTCTTCGTTCTTTCTATTACCTGAAACATTATTAATTTGTTTATTGTCATGTCCCTGTCGAAATATTTCACTAACAAATTTGGGTTTCATGATGTTTGAAAATAGTGTTATTTTGCTCAAACACAGATCTCAGTATCTTGAAACTATTATAAATTCCCTTATACACGAGGAAATTTTTGAATCATAAAAATGATGCATTTACATTTAAAAACTATAGTCATTGACTTAAAAGCATATACTGTGTAATTAAAAAAATTTGATCATTGACTCAAAAGGAAAACCTTCAAAATAACATTCTGTATGCTGTAAATTTGACAAATATGCTTTTGTTTTTAATGAAAGTGATACTATCAAATTATTAGAATCGGTGCTTTCAAAACAACAGCATGTACGTTAAGCAACCCGTCATGACACTATTCAATGAATCAAATCCATATGTCATTGATGCAACAGCATTTTTTTCTCTATGTAATATTAAGTAAATGATTCACTTCACTTAACACTATATAAAACATATTACTCACATTAAAAATAAACAGTTATAAAACATTTTCCTGACATACATATCAGGGTTCTTATACTATGTTTTAAAAACACGAAGTTTCACAAACTATTGTACTTATTCACAATGAACATACATGAAACTATCTTTTGACAAACAATTGTTATGTTTGTTCAATTATACTAAACAATGACTTCACATGCTTTGGAAAACAATTTAACACTCAAGTTGGATGTGAATAGTATGTTTAGAGAACAAGTATTTAACACAGCAAAGAAAGTTATTTTTCAAATTTTAAAAAAGTATTATACAATGTGTTGGACAAAACGCGACAAAGGTAAATATTTATATCAGAAGTATTAAACTTTTAAAAATATATATATGATAATCAGTAAAGTTACATCAAGTATCATAAACTTGTAAACAAATTTTAATATAACTTTACTAAATTTTATATAAGTTTTTTTAAAGTTAACATTTAGTTTTGAACATTCGACCATTTGACGATTCGATGTTTTAGCATTCGACTTGTTGACAATTCGACGTTTGTAGCATTCGACCAAATGACGATTTGTATATTCGACAATTTGAACATTCAACCACGTGGCGATGAGGGGAAAATCAGGCGTCACAGGTTGTCCAACACGTGTAAAGTACGTTTATAATCTTTGATAATAACTTTCTTTCCGTGTAGGGTTCAGTCGGATATTCATCCAGAAAAGACGTTCTATATGCATTCCATAATACTATGAATCACAGTGTTATACAACACTTGTTATAAATCATTCATTAATTAAGCTTAAATTTGTTGTTTTAAATATTTCGTTTTAAAATTAAATTTTTAAACCTTTCCTTATACTTTTAACTTTGAAAATTAACATTTTTCAATAACGTAACATTATTAAAATATAATGTTTATTGTGCGTAAAATAATTATACTATTGTTGTAAATACAGCATCCTTTTTCATGTTACATAGCACATTTTTCATAGTTCCCTTCGTTATATACGTAAATTCTAAACTTCCTTCCATGAGCCTCCGTGGCAGAGTTGGTGGAGCTTTCGATATCTAAATCCACTCATAGCTCGCGTCTTGCGTTCGAGACCTCGTGATTGTAAATATTTAGATAAATAGCGAAACAAATTTTCCTCGACAGGTATAAACATTCCGAGTGTGTATGACATGCGAGAACAGAATGGAATATTTTTTTACTGTAATTTAAATATTTTTTTAATATCAGATTTTAATGTCTCTTACTCTATCACTCTTTATCTCTCAGTTGATCTCCTTTTTGAAGTTTTAATTTCTCTTTATTCATCACGAAATCGTCACGTTGCTAATTCAATGTATAGGAAGGAAATAGACTGCAGTCAATTGGAACCAATTGCAATTGAGTTAAAGGAATGAAAGTGATAAGTACTGTATGTACTGATATGTAATTGGGATTAGAAAGAAAAAGAAGAGAATAGTATAAGAACTAGAAGTAGCATAATAAATAACAAAATTATTGAGATAAAAGAAGAAAAGGCCAATTTCAATCGAATTGGAAAGAAATAGACTGATAAAGAAACGAGAGGATAAATAGAAAAATGCATGACATTTAGAATAAAGTTAGGATAAAAAAGAAAAGAAAGTAAATAGTAAAAGAATTTAATATAGAAATAAAGTAAAGGTTATTATGGGGGCAATCGCAGTTGTAACATCAAAAAATATACATTTTTTTCAAGTTTGACCTTTTTTCACACTCTCGACAAAGTGTAAGAATAAAATTCTATTTGCAACCAACCATCGGTGCATAAAAATTATACACTTTCAAGAAACGTAAAATAGAATTAAAAAATTTCAAGATGGCGGACCAATATGGCGTCAAATCTAAAGTATAATTTGAAAATTTTTGGCAATATTGGTCAAATTTCCTAAAAGTCTATGGATTCGCCTAAATTTTGTTACTCGGGGGTTTTTGGGGTCTCTGAATACGAATATAAACTTCATTTTTCAAAAATTCAAAATGGCGGATCCAATATGGCTGACGAGTTTTACAAAATTTCATCGAATTCACATTAAACTTTGTTACTCGATGGTTTTCGGGGTCTTTCTTCATCTTCTTAAATGACTTGTGGCCTTGCCGAGTGTCAGAACTATTAACGTAAGAAGAATGAGAAATATATTTATATTATTAGTTCATATTATGTGGTAGCACCTTGTGAATAACATGTAGATAGGTCTCTCCAGCAAGCAAGCGGTGGGAACCGTATTTATAAATATAACTGGTTCCTGTGGTCTACAGAGGTCGTTCATTCCGGCGGGTAAAGTCAGTTATTGAAAAAAATTAAAGTTAAGGATTTGGAAAGAATATCTAGGCTGTAATTTAAATAGTTAAAATAAAATGATGGTTAAATGTGAAAAATTTTCCCAGCTCTCTGACCACTTGCTCATTGGGTGAGAATACGAGCTCGTCGACATCTGCCGAGTTGGGGACTGAATTGGGAAACCATTTGTGCAAAAAATCTCAAAAAATCGTGTCTTGCTGGTGCATAGCTTGGACATTCATTTAACAAATGTGAAAGGGAACGACGTTCTCTCGCCACACTCGCAGCGTGCGCGCTCCGATCCAATTAATTTTTATCAAATGTTCACTTGTTAGAGTGTGGCCTGTTCTCAGTCTAGTGACTATATTTATCCAGCTCCTCGGAAGGTTGAGATCCAGAAACCAGGGCCTGGCTGCTTTAAAGGATACTCTTGAGAAGTATCTGTGCTCCGTCAGGTCCCTCTCTGAGTATGGCCTGAGATGGCTCCTGTCCGGAGCAAAGACACTCATCTCTCAAGTCCTCCAAATTCAAAATGGGCGGACTTATTTTTTAAAATTGATCAAATTCACTTGAAACTTGTTACTCGGAGGTTTTGGTTTTTGGGTCGCTGATTACGAATATAAACTTCATTTTCAAAAATTCAAAATGGCGTAATCCAATATGGCTGACGAGTTTTACAAAATTTTATCGAAATCATATAAAACTTTGTTACTCGATGGTTTTCGGGATCGCTAACTACGAATCTGATATCAGACTTTCCAAATTCAAAATGGCGGACTTATTTTTTAAAATTGATCAAATTCACTTGAAACTTGTTACTTGTGGGTTTATAGGGTTGCTAATTGCCAATATAAATTCACTTAAAACTTGTTACTCGGGGGTTTTCGAGGTCGCTGTTTACGAATATAAACTTTTTTTTAAACATTCAAAATGTCGGATTTAATATGGCGTACAAAAATCTTCATATTTCATTCTGTTGACTTAAATTTTGTTACTAAGGCTGCGGTTAACACCTCTGCAGGCTGCCTGTCTGCGCAGGCAGGAGCAATGAGAGTGAGGGAGAGGTTTGAAGTTACTGACTCTCTTACTCTTGTACGTTACCATGACAAACTGCAGGCAGCAGGCAGGCTGCCTGCAGAGGTGTAACCGCACCTTAAGGGGTTTTTAAGAATAATTTTAGATAGCTCTTGGCGCCATCAAACTTGTCTTCTATTTCACGTGTGTTTTAATATTTAAGCGCGCTTTGCTTTTCGGCAGCACCTCTAAAAAAAACCCAACCGATAAAAATCAATAACTGAATGCAACAACTATACACAACAAGTTGTGAATAAAGATGTTCATATACATGAACATTTTGCTTCCTCTTTACGATAAGCACAAAAAATTTACTTTAAAAGTGAAATTTTTTTCATTTTATTTAATTCTATTAATGCTAATAAAAATATATTCTTTTTATACATCAATCGATTCGTCTTGATGAAATGAAGATTTTTAGTTGGTTTTTAAGTCAAGATTAACATTTGTTATTATAAAGCAACATAATTTTTAAGAAGGAAATAAATTTCTAATAAAAATGCGAATATTTGGTTTTAATTATGTTTAATTCTATAAATTCAAATAAAATATATACTTTATATATACCAATCGATCCGTTTTAATGCTACGGATAAGATTATTGAAAAAAAATGAGTAAAATCTTATTGTACTGGAATATAATTTTGATTAAAGAACTAAATTTTTTGATAAAAAAAAGGTAATTTTTTTGCTTTCACTTGAATCATTACCTCATAAAAACTCTCATACAATTTATACTTTATATATACCAATCGATTCGTCTTGATGCAAAGAAGAAGATTTTATTGTATATTAACTTCAATATTCAATTAAAAAAAAATTTTTTGAAATTTTTTTTTTTAAAGTAAAAAAAAAAATTTTTATTAGATTTTTTAATGTCCATCAATCCCATTTTCAGATATTTTTATGATAAATATTCCTAGCAATTTTCAGCCGAATTCGTTTGAAACCTCTTCGAGTTATCGATGTTCACAAAAAACGGAATCCACACACACACACTATACACCACACATACATACATCCGGACAATTGTTCAGGGTCTTATATAACATAGTCCCATATAGAAGAAAATTTGTCAAAAGGATTTTTAAAAATTTTGTGTAAATTCAACGACTATAAAGCTTCCCTCACGAGGAAGCAAAAATGACAATGTCGTGTTGTATGAAAAAGTTGCCTCTCTTAGAATAAAATTAAAAAATAATTTATGCCATTATAAAGGGCCAAAGAAACATAACGTATGTAAAAAAATAATATTCCTATTATACATCAAATGCAACCGTGGACCACTAATGGCAATTGCAGAATATGCATATACGTATCACCTACTATATATCAACTTGCTTCCTTTCTAATTACACTGAAAAAAATGATATTGTCTGTTTTGTCATACGAGTATAGTAACAATGTATAGCTGAATTTTTAATTTATGAAAAAGAAGTTTATATTCGCAATTAGCAACCCTTTAAAAACCCCCAAGTAACAAGTTTCAAGTGAATTTGATCAATTTTAAAAAAAATAAGTCCGCCATTTCGAATTTGGAAAGTCTGATATCAGATTCGTAGTTTAGCGACCCCGAAAACCATCGAGTAACAAAGTTTTTATGTGAATTCGATGAAATTTTGTAAAACTCGTCAGCCATATTGATACGGATACGCCATTTTGAATTTTTGAAAATGAAGTTTTATATTCGTAATCAGCGATCCCAAAAACCTCCGAGTAACAAAATTGAGGCGAATCCATTGACTTTTAGGCAATTTGACCAATATTGCCAAAAATTTTCAAATTATACTTTAGATTTGACGCCATATTGGTCCGCCATCTTGAAATTTTAAATTCTAATTTACGTTTTTGGAAAGTTTATAATTTTAATTCACCGATGGTTGAAAATAGAATTTAATTCTTACACTTTTTCGAGGTGAAAAAAAGGTCAAACTTGAAAAAATGTCTATTTTTTTGTGTTTTTTGACATTAAAACCGCCATATTTAATTTTCGTTTGGACGAAATTTATTTTTGATACCGGAATCGGAAAGAGCACATCCGAAACCTTTAGAAAATGTACCTCTGGTTTAAATTGTCTACCGTTTTATTTATATTTACGTAGCTTGAAAATGACCAAAAAAATTTTACGAGTTGGGTGGTAATGGGTTAAAATAACGTCCTTCAAAGAACAGAGTTTTGCGGTGACCAACACTAAGGAAATATGATTATATCGAAATTAAAAATTTAAACGGATTTACTTTTATTGTAAGATTATCTAGTACTTAATGGAAACATTTAAAAGGAAAAAAATAATTTAAAAAATGGAGTGGTCCCAAAGTTGTCGAAAAAAAAATCGAACGTTTACCTTTGGCAGGTCTCCATTTTTAAATATTTTTTCCCTTTAAAATCCTTCGATTATGTACTAGATAATCTTTCAATAAAAGTAAATCCGTTTTCGATTTTTAAATTCGGACTAATCAGATTTCCATAGTGTTGGTCACCGCAAAACTCTGTTTTTTCGAAGAACGTTACTTTAATGGTACATAACTTTTTAACTTCTTTTTTTGTTAACTCAAATCTAAATGATGTACTTTTAGAAAAAAATCGATTTTAAAAAAAAGTTTAATGGTTTACAAGAAAAAAATTCTTGGAAAAATGTATATTTTTTGACGTTACAACTGCGATTGCCCCCTTAAAAGAGATTGAGCAAAAGTAGATGATGAAAATAGTTTGAATAGGATAGAACGGTATAAAACAAATGTTATTTATCAAGAAAAAGAAGAAAGTAAATACTAAGATTTAAATGATGACAAAAAGAGAATAAAACTGGCTTTCGTCAATTTAGATGAATATTTTAAAATTGGTCAATTAAATTTTTAATCGCGGCAAGAAATTTTTTTCACAAGTCTGATTAAAATTTTTATTTTAATGGCAAAGAAACTCTAAACTTTTATTTTACGCACACTACAGCAGGCGCAACATAAATTTTAACACTCTGGCATCTGGCAATTTAAATTTTTGAATTTCCTGGTAAAATCTGGCTGGCTCTGGCAATTTGAAAATTCAAAAATTCTAGCTACTGGCTATTAAATTCTGATTTTTCAGTCTAGTGGCAAAGAAAAAAAATTCTGGTTTCAGCAAATAGAAGATTCAGAATTCTGGCAACAATTTATACAACACAATATAACCAATATATTATTATTTAAAGTCGTGTCTCGGTTCGAGTTTGGCCCCACGTTAGGCGCTAAATTTTGTGACGTATGATTTTAAATAATTAATAATTTTGCGCCAAACTTCTGCTTACGTCAGGAAAAATCTGACGCATTCAACACTAATAAATTAGTAATTTAAAACAAAAATAAATTTCGCCGTCAAGCGCAATCTAATTTTTATAAGATAAATTAATAAACTTATGACTCGGCTCGGCTAAACAACTATACTCTCAATACCTGAGTTTCTCTCTCACTCAGAGGGCATTCTGCTCAAACAGTTGGCAGCAGAAAAGCCAACGGTGAGACACGACTAGCACAAGACTGGTAAATGACTTACCCACGCTGGTCACTTCCCTGAGCTCCTTGTTATTTTTCCTTTCTCTTGGTCATCTGGCCACTGACTCCTCGAGAATGGTCCTTGTGTCCAGGAAGGAATAATACAGGGGAGGAAAACTACACACAATCTCTCACTACACAACACTCTCGGCTACAATAAATTACTCGTTTTCACCCCACAGTCCTCGGCTACACAAATTACTCAAATTTGCTTTAAAACTCCAAAAACCACCGAAAATTCATCAACGGCTGTCGTACCGGCGCGGCGATGTCAATTTTCACAGTATGGTGGCAAATGTATTGCCCACCTGTAGTGCCTCAATTTTCTCTCTCACATGGCCCGTCTTCTTTACCTCGTGGTCCCCAATTTTCATTCTGACACCGCCATCTATTACTTTCTCTCGCTAGCTAGCC
Organism: Leptopilina myrica (nomen nudum); assembly: GCA_032872475.1. Lineage (NCBI taxonomy): Eukaryota > Metazoa > Arthropoda > Insecta > Hymenoptera > Figitidae > Leptopilina > Leptopilina myrica (nomen nudum). The sequence goes on from CM065463.1 coordinate 22,872,531, forward strand.
ACGCGACCTACTTTCGCTACTACTAGTGCGTCAGCCGGCGGCGCTAGATTTTCTAAACTTCCATGGTAATATAACATATCAATTCGTGGCTTTTCCGATGGATGGCGTGACGATTCAGAATTTTTGACAGAGATAGGTCAAATGAAAATTCACATCGTTACAAAGTAAAATAGTAGAAGGATGAAATAAGGGTTATTAGAAGAGATTGAGAAAAAAATATGAGATAAAAAGAGATTTAAAGGATTGAAAAAGGAAAAGCCTGGGATAAAGGAAGGTCATAAGCAGGGATCAGAATGTTCTTGGATTAAAGTTTAAAGATTAAATAGATTAAAGCAGCGCCAGAAAGGAGAGAAAGTAGATAGAAATAGTATTGAAGAAGATAATAAGAAAAATGTTATTATAATGGGTGATTTTAATTGTAACTTAAACGTACAAACTCCTGTCACTAATTATTTATCTTCGATGATTGTCTCGGCAGGTTTGAATGTGGTTTCTCATAACAATACTCACCATACAAATTGCACTAGTACTAGAATTGATATTATGATTGTTTATAACATGGATAAAGTAATTAAATTTGGACTACACTCGATATCATTTCTTTTTAACCATGACTTGATTAATATTAAACTCGAATTTGAGGATGTCGATCTCAATTCGATAATGAATCTAATTTTATTCGAAATTTTAAAATAACATCCCCGAGAATGAATTCCTTGCGCATCTCGCAACCTACGATTGGGCTAGCATATATTTCTCACTTGACATTAACTTAAAGGTTTATAAACTAACTTACTATTTAACTTCTGCTTTTGATATGTTCGCACCCCTTCATTTATCAAGTATTAAGAAAAGATTTTCACCTTGGATGTCAGATGACTTGAGAACTCTTGTCATCAATGTCATACATTCCAAGCGAATGAATTTTTAAACGTTTTTTCGCATGTTCCTGTTTCGGCTCCCTCTTCCACAAGCGAACGGTGGCCCTTAGCAGTGACATATTTGATGAGCATAAATTTTCTTTTATGATATTGCTCCAAATTCATAGCTTGAGAGATCAATAGTATTAAAACTAATGCAATAGGACCGGATTATATTTCAATTAAAATGATTAAATTAGCTCTTTCCATTATTTTCCCTGTTCTTTTGCATATATATAATAGCTGCTCTCCAGAAGGGAATTTTTCCTGAAATAGGGAAAATGAGTAATATTTGTCCTATACTTAAAATACATAATCGTGAGAGACCTACCGATTATAGACCGATCTCTATTATTTGTGCCCTATCTAAACTTTTTGAAAAAATCGTTTGTAAGCAAATGACTGATTTCTTAACTAACAATGATTTATTAGAACCGCTACAATCTGGTTTCCGTATAAGATTGCTATGGATTTAAAATATATTACTTTAGTTGTATTTTTTGATTTTTCTAATGCATTCCCGTCAGTGGATCATAACTTGTTGATACGTAAACTAAATTCATTCAAATTATCTAAATCGGTCTGTAATTGGTTACGGTCTTACATAGGTCCAAGATTTCAGAGAGTTTACAATGGAAATGGAGATTATTCAGAATGGGATAGACTTAAATGTGGTGTTCCCCAAGGCGCGTCACTCTCATCTTTGATTTTTAACTTATTCATATCAGATCTTGGGGATCAGCTTAAATACTGTAAATAGCATAAATATGCAGACGATTTTAAGTTTTACCTTTCAGGACCATTGTCATCACTTACAGATTTAATTTGGAAGATTCAAACAGATATTGATTATGTTGTTAAGTAGGCAGGTGACAATGGACTTGTTCTTAATTCAAATAAGACTCAATCTATGGTAATTTCCTCAACCAATAAACTTTCTGCTGATTCATTACTAACTTTTCGACAGCTTTTGGTTGGGGGAGTTCCAATAGTATACAAGGAATCGTTAAAAGATCTCGGTATAACATTGAATCGAACCCTGTCATGGAGAGAGCATGTTTCTGGAATTTCAAGAAAGCCGTTTATGGTTCTCCAACAGTTAAATCGAAACCAGGATTCTCTTCCAACATCTACACGTTTGTTATTAGTTAAATCTCTCATACTTCCTTTTTTCGATTACTGTTGTCCCGTTTATGATGACATCAGTGATGAGTTAAATGGTAAGTTAGAAAGAGCATTAAACGCATGTATTCGTTTTATTTATAATCTTCGTAAATCGGAACATATTACACAATATAGAGTCAAATCAGGATTATTGAACGTTGCAACTAGAAGACAATTTTTTATAGGAAATTTGCTCTATTCATTATTTAATAATAAGAGCCCCCCTTATCTTTATGATTTGTTTGAGTTTAGGGATTCGGATGAACATAATCTTAACTAGCTTCGAGAAAGAAAATCTGTTATTAAGATACCTGCTCATCGTACATGCAAAATGCAAAGTTCTTTTATGATTAGAGGTGCGAGGTTATGGAATAAACTACCAGCTTCGCTTAGAGATATTTCACAACAACTTTCATTTAAGAAACTATTTTTCGAATTTTTATTTAAATGTAAAAATAACATATTTGAAATAACTTACTGGTAAATTTTTTTCAGTTGCAATTATTACCTACAACCAAAGAATTGCGCTATCAAAGCTAAAAGTATATTATATAATTAGATTGTAATTATTTTTTATTTTTAATACTCAATATTTTACTGTTATTATTATCTTTTTTTTCGATGTATTATACCATTTAAATTTATGTATCATGTAAAGTTTCTTGGAGGGCTAATTAGCCCTAGGAACTTCAAAATTTAAATAAATAAATAGAAAAAGTAAGGGTTATTAAAGAGATTAGATACAATGGGAAAATGAAGGAGAAAAAAAGGGATAGCCTGAGATAGAAACAAGATTATTAAAAGAGATAAGTATATTCTTAGACCGAATATAGCACTTGCAATGTAAATTATTTGCAGTAACCGATCAAGTACGTTTAGAAATTTCGGGTGAAATTTGTTAGCATACTCGGTTACAATAGCAGCTGAATTGGTTACGGTAACTTATAGTAAATAATTGATGGCCTAGAAGTGTTAGTTAACTTACTCGGTTACTGTAGTCACTTAAAAAGGTTACACTAATAATATGAACTCGAGTACTGTAGTTGATTAACTGTGTTATAATAAAAACCTGGTTAATTAATTTTAACTACCCAACTCGATCAAAATATTGTTTAAAATTTTGAAAAAAAATCGATTAATTCTGTTGTAATAAAAAATACCCGGTTAATTAATTTGAACTACCCAACTCGATCAAAATATTGTTTAGGATTAACAAAATTTTGAAAAAAATCGATTAACTCTGTTGTAATAAAAAACCCGGCTAATTAATTTTAACCACCCAACTCGATCAAAATATTGTTTAGGATTAACAAAATATTCCCTTGCTTATGTTTTATGTTCTAATTCAAAGATAAAAAAAGTTTCTGTAAGTTGAAATTCCTTTTTATAATCAAACAAATTTCTTTCAAATGAAATAACATATTTTTAACCTCTTTAACCCTTTAACGACGAGATGTGCTGCTTTTTAACATGAATTTCAAACGCCTACAATTAGTAGAAAGAAGCCATACAATTTTTCAAAAGTCCATATGCTTCTATTTTTGGGGTCGCTCTTTCGAATCTAAAGTCAGATTCGCAAATTCAAATGGCAGATCCAAAATGGCAGCTTAATTTTTAAAAATTACTTGCTAATTTCGAGAATATTCAAAATCAGCATGAATTCCCCCAATTGTCCTGATAAATCCAAACGATATATCTTTGACTACTTAGAAGTGGGACGACAGGCGGGAAAACACTTTTGGGGACCAATTTTTCCCGAATGCCCTTAACGTACATCGTATAATGTAGCATCATGTAAAAAATTTGTTTCACTTTATTCATTTTACATTAATTTATAATATATTTTTTATAGATAAATGCTACATTCCGTAATTTCTGTTACAATAATCAATAAAAATTTAAATTCACTAATGCACTACTAATTTAGCAGTCGGTAAATTCAAGAATTTTAACAACACGATTTTCCAGAAAAGATGAAACGAAGAGACTGACGATATATCGTCTATATGATTACTCCGTTAAAATGTCACAACTTAACGTAATTACATGATGTTCGTAAAATTAATCACATAATATTGTTTATATTTAAAAAACAGATAGGTAACAACAACTATGAAAGTTTTGTCGGAGGATTATTTTAATAGACGTGTTTTAACCATGTTAGCTCGGATCGTTTCATATAATAATTGTGAGACTAGCGTTTCTGAGGTTTTCGTCGAGAGTAGTATTATGTCTAGACTTTATGAAATGAGTGCTTGAATCGATGAGCTTTCGACTAGGACGTCCTAGGAACAGATCATATCGTAGAGATCGTTCTAAGTCGCGTTCGAGTTCCCACCGGGGCAAATCGCTTGATAAAAATTCTGGGGATCGTAAAGTTTTGCTATTACCATGACAATTATAGGGATAATGCCATGAGTGTGTGGACCCATGTTCTTATCCCAGGAAGAATGACAGATTCCCGAAGCCTGATTCGGAAAACTGAAATCGCCAATCCGTGTTGAGGCGAACGGTATTATGGCGATGTCTGAGCGCCTTTTCGTTTTTGATCGTGAATCAGGTCTTAATTTTCTTATTGATATTTGCAACAGAAGACAACTCCTCTACTCAGATTTTTCTTACGTTATTTCTTTCAAAATGGATAAATTTCGAATAACTAAAATTAGATTACTTCGTACACAACATGTTTTAAAAATAAACCACGTGTTCTACAAAATGTTGATTGTATTAAGCTGAAAAGTTATAAAAAGTTAATTTTTATAGAATTCATGCAATTCTTAAAATTACGTATACATTAAAATATTCCGATTTAAGTTCTATTATTATACAATATACATATATAAAACCGATTTTACTCAATTGTTCTTCAAATTTTAATAAATGAATAAAAAATTATACACTTGAAATAAAAAGTATCAACTGAATCTTATCTGACATAATATTTATAAAAGGCGACCCCAAAAACTCCGAAGCAACAAATTCAACTAAATTGGAACAATCATTAAAGAATTATCCGCCATATTAGTTTCGCCATTTGGAATTTTGAAAATTAAATATTATATTCGTATTCAGCGACACCAAAAACCCCGAAGTAAGAAGTTTCAACCCAATCTGATCGATTATTTAAGTAATGACGTTTTTGGTCGCCATTTTGATTCTTCCTTGTTAGTGTTTCTAATTTTAGCACTCAATTCACACTTGCCATTATAAAATCTTGGATTTTTATTTCTCAGGCACTTATATTTATCGTTTATCCCAGCAGGATATGCGAAAATAATTTTTTCAACTTTAAACACTCAACTTTGCGTACGTTAATAATAGGTTAGGAAAGTCTTAATGGCTTTCTCTATAGTTTTCTTTATTCTACATATAATGAAATTTCTTATCGTTTTTGATTTGTTAAAATAGGACACTTTTATCAATAGTTGTACGATTTTGTCACAAAAAATCGCAAATATTCCCACTGTGAGCCGGTATCAATAAGAAAATTAAGACCTGATTTACGATCAAAAACGATAAGGCGCTCAGACTTCGCCATAATACCGTTCGCCTCAGCACGGATTGGCGATTTCAGTTTTCCGAATCAGGCTTCGGAATCTGCCATTCTTCCTGGGATAAGAACATGGGTCCACACACTTATGAGCATTATCCCCATAATTGTCATGGTAATAGCAAAACTTACGATCCTCAGATTTTTTATCAAGCGATTTGCCCCGGTTGGAACTTGAATGCGACTTAGAACGATCTCTACTATATGATCTGTTCCGAGACGGGACCTAGTCGAAAGCTCATCGATTTAAGCACTCATTTCATCAAGTCTAGACATAATACTACTCTCGACGAAAACCGCAGAAACGCTAGTCTCACAATTATCATATGAAACGATCCTAGCGGCCATCGAAGCCAACCTTGTCAAATCTTCCGTATTAGAGACAGTCAAAATAGGACGACAATTCGAGGGAAGATGGTCCTTGAAAATCGTCCTAACAACCTCGTCACTACATCTGCCACTACCTCGCCCCTCAAAATACTTCTCAATTCGCTTTCCGGAGATACGGAAAAATTCTTAATCATTCTTTCCTTTATTTGAAAATATAAATCCTCGATACAATTGTTATTTGCTAATAGGTCACCGAGAGTCTGAACGACCTAAAAAACCATGGACTGATACGACAGTACCAGCTCTACAAGGCTGCGCGAAAATACCAGAAGATTCAAAAATAAGTTCGATCTGAGCAAACCAGAGGGCAGGATCCGACCTGCAAAAAGAGGAAGTCGTGGGAGACGTTGGTAAATATTGTTCCGCTCCTGAGCCATCCTGCCTGGGTGACGTGAATTACCGAAAGCTCCCTTAAAGCTATGGGGCAACTACACTTGGGCAAAAGGTCCTGGATTTCCACCATTCATTTTAACAGAAGAAAAAAATTAATGTGAAAAAAATGTCAAAAATATCAAGAAAAGAAAAAAAATATGTTAATTATTCCTCGCCATCCTCAAAAAACAAATGAATGAAAATACCTCTAATCCTCGTCTTCAATAATAAAAAAATAAACCGTTGGGAACCAAATTAATAGAAGACATGACCATCCAAATTAGTCGTATAATAAAAACGAGAAATAAATTTATAATTTGGTTAAAATTAATTTTGACTATTTCATTTTTTACTTTAATATTAAATACAATTATTTAGCTTCAAATTACATTACGAGTTTTATTTATATGACTCTCGAATTAATTTTGTTCAAATAAATAAATGAATAATACTCCCCGAGTACATTAGGGTTAAATCGTAGACAGATTAATAAAAATTAATATTCTTTTTCTTACTGAAAGTTTTGCAAAACATTTCCTGGCATACTTGAATCCTTTTTATTGGCATAATCAAAAAGAATTTACGTTGATTAAATCGTTTATTACAAGAGTCATTTTCGGCATTAGATTCCTCATTTGTCTTTCGATTTGGGCTAGGTAATCCCATTACGCATCCAATTCCTATTACTCTAGCGCCAATAGGAGTTTCTTTTTGAAGATACACCAGAAGATCCAGAGTTTTTTGATTTTTTTGAAACAATAGTTTTCCACTGGTCCTCATTTCTTTTTCGTTTTCTGGTTTTTTTCTTCTGAATCTCTGGCACAGAAACAGATGACAAAGATGTTACTGGCATATCATCTAATGATGATTATTTTATTATTATAATTATGAAATTGATTGAAAAAAAGTCTCTTACTTTTTAAATAAATAAGAAATTAATGAATAATAATTATTTAAAAAATTAACCAGGAAACTAAGATAATTTTATCCTACTCTATTTTCAAGTTTTAGTTTAGTTAACATTATAATTTACTAGTATTTTTAGCATTCTCTGTGAAAAGGACTTCTTCAACTACATTTTGCAATTTGTGACCATTTTTCAACGGAAGATTATACTGTTGTTCTGTTATCTCATCATGAAAATCTAATTTAATAAAAGTTATACGTTAAAAAGGGGTAAAGGGTTTATAAAAACCTTTTTTAAAAATTTTACACTTACTATCGTTATAACTTCTTACATTAACATTATTACTTAAGTCGGTGTAAACCAAGGGTGATGATGAGAATTAGGAGTCGAAATATTTCCCTTTATATTGGCTTCCTTTACCTTCATCTTTTTATAAACTATTAAACAAGTTGTTCATTTCATGACCATTTCGCTTCCTCAAAATATCATAAACGAATTGCTTAATTTAATTTTAATATGTTAAGGTAATATTTCAAAAAAACGCAACATTTGAATTTTTTGTGAAAAAGAAAAATATTGATTACTTTTATAAATTTTGATGAAATGTGCACTTTGTATATATCAATCGATGCGTTTTCTTGTAAGGAATGTAATTTAGATAAAAATTTATTAAAATATTAATAAATAAAAAAGTTATTTAAAAAAATACAAAATTTTTTTTTAAATTTTGAAGAAATTGTATAAAAAAAAATTTTGTGGATAAATTTGAAAATCCTTGTGTCAGATTTTAGGTCTTAATGACTGCAATAAACCTGCAAAATTTCAGGGCAATCCATTAAAATTTGTTAGAGATAATTTGTACACAATTTTTGTGACATACACACACACACATACATCTGGACATTTGCTCAGAATTTAATATACATATATCCTAGATGAAAATGAGTCCATATAATCATGTTTTGAAAAATTGAAAATCGTCACGAATGCAAAGCTTCCTTATGAGGAAGCAATATCATTACATTGAATTTAATTTATTGTTGCCAAATTCACATTCCTTAAAAAATTGTTAATTTACGTAGAAACAAGTTGTTCATTTCATGACCATTTCGCTTCCTCAAAATATTATAAACCAATTGCTTAATTTCATTTTTAATATGTTAGGTAATATTTTAAAAAACACAAATTTTGAATTTTTTGTGAAAAAGAAAAATATTGATTAATTTTATAAATTTTAATGAAATGTGCACTTTGTATATATCAATCGATTCGTTTTTTTGTGAGGAATGTAATTTTGAAAATAATTTATGAAAATATTAAGAAACAAAAAAGTTATTTAAAAAAAATACAAAAATTTTTTTTTTCAAATTTTGAAAAAATTGTAAAAAAAAATTTTGTGGATAAATTTGAAAATCCTTGTGTCAGATTTTAGGTATTAATGACTGCAATAATCCTGCAAAATTTTAGGGCAATCCATTAAAATTTGTTTCAGATAATTTGTACACAATTTTTTGTGACATACACACACACAGTTAATTTGGGGGTATCAAAAAGCGTTGCAGATCAAATTGATACGAAAAAGCGATCAAAATGATAAAAAAATCGGAATCATTTTACTGTGAAGTAAAATGTCAATTGTTTGTTTTGACCTGTCAGTTAAACATATGTCAATAGTTTTTATGAACAAATTTGTAGGTTCTCTTTCTTTTTTTGTTTATTTTAATTAAATGAAGTTAAAAATTGATATTGCTCTAATCCTAGCATCTACAAGAATAATGTTATTTTAAGAGTGACTTTTGGTTTATAATTAAAACAATTCTTAGTGTTTCCTGAACTTTTATCAAATAAAACAACTGTATAATCATTGAGAGGAAATAAAAAAATCAATGAAATTTTGATTTCCCTTTGACTAATGAGTCCCCGATTAATATAACGTTTATGAATATTCAAAAATTAAAAAACATTCTGAATTTTAATATCTGCACAATTTTATGTACAAAAATGTCTGTGAATTTTTTTTTTATTTTTTGGAGTAAATATTTGCAGTGAATATTACATTAGTTTGTTTAGAGGGGATTGTGGTTATTATTACAAAATGTATCTTAAGTAGAGGTTAACAAAATAAGCTAATATCAAAAATCAGGTTTTATTCAGTAATTTTATTTTTAATTGAAAACTACAACATTGATTAAGAAGTTTAATAATAAAGATAATGTTTTTTAAAAAGTGGAAACTATTATTTCTAAACTAAAATAGTTCAATCACACAAGAAAATTACCATGCTATGGAGCATCGATTTACGCTTTTTGAAATAAATTTAAACACGTTGTTCATTTTCATGACCATTTCGCTTCCTCAAAATATCATAAACCAATTGCTTAATTTAATTTTAATTAATATGTTAAGGTAATATTTCAAAAAACGCAAAATTTGAGTTTTTTGTGAACAAGAAAAATATTGATTAATTTTATAAATTTTGATGAAATGTGCACTTTGTATATATCAATCGATTCGTTTTCTTGTAAGGAATGTAATTTTGAGAATAATTTATGAAAATATTAAGAAATAAAAAAGTTATTTAAAAAAATACAAAATTTTTTTTTAAATTTTGAAGAAATTGTATAAAAAAAAATTTTGTGGATAAATTTGAAAATCCTTGTGTCAGATTTTAGGTATTAATGACTGCAATAAACCTGCAAAATTTCAGGTCAATCCATTAAAATTTGTTAGAGATAATTTTGTACACAATTTTTTGTGACATACAAACACACACACACATACATCTTGACATTTGCTCAGAATTTAATATACATATATCCTAGATGAAAATGAGTCCATATAACCATGTTTTGAAAAATTGAAAATCGTCACGAATGCAAAGCTTCCTTATGAGGAAGCAAAATTAAGTAAACTTGTCTGTCTTAATCGATTTAAAAGATACACACATTTAAAATATTTTGTATTTAACAAAATTACAATTGTATTTACTTAAAAAAGTCTAGTTTCTGAAACTAGTGGAAAGTGGAGAAAAACCGGATACCAACAAATTAATTACTGTTTACAAAGAATCAATACAAACAAATAAATTTAATTAACTATGACAATTCTTCCTTTGAAAATTTATGTTTGAGAAAATGCGGAGATACTTACAAGTACAAAAAACCAAGTTAAATAAAAAAAATTCAGATTTCTATTCACGAACATTTTGATAATGAATGTTATAGATTTTTAATTTGGTTGAGAAGGCACGGTATGGTGTTACAAGAAGTATCCTGTGAGTTTTGTGGATATTCTTGAATTAATTTCTTCTTCAGCAAGACGGTTTTTGCAGAGTAATCTTCACAAATCTGTATTTGTCTTGTTATTTGCAATTTCGGTCTATTGAAAGGAGTTTGTAGTATGGAGACTTTTCGAAATGTTCTTGTGCAGTCGTCGCAGCAGAGAAGATAGAATGGAAAAGAAGGTCAAACTTAAATATTAAGACAATAAATGGATTTTTTCGTCTTGCACCTGAGAAGAAATAAGTGATTAAAATCTCTGAAAATCATGAAACACTCAATATTAAAGGTAAAATTTTTCATATTTTTTTTATTATAAAATTAAAAAGTTAGAAAATAATATGAAAGTACCCGCGTGGAAATGAAAGTTTGGGCGAAATCCAGCAAAGTATGGGAAAGCTTGGCAAAATTCGGCAAAGCTTGGTAAAGTGTGGCTAAATGAGCGGTTCCCAAGCTTTGGAATGTACATGATTTACAACGATTATTAAAGTAAAAAATCTCAATTTCTGGAGCTTGGCAAAGTTCGGCAAAAGTCGGCAAAGTGTGGGAGAATGAAAAATTTATTATTTTTTTCTTATTTTTTTAGGAAATGAAAAATCTTAATTTCTGGAGCATGGCAAAATACGGCAAAAGTCGTCAAAGTGTGATTTTTAAATTTTGACAAAAAATTAAAAATCTCTTAAAAAATATAGAAAAACATTGATTTGCCGACTTTTGCCGAACTTTGCCAAGCTCCAGAAATTAAGATTTTTCATTTTCCAAAAAAATTTTTTTAAAATAATAAATTTTTCATTCTCCCACACTTTGCCGACTTTTGCCGAACTTTGCCAAGCTCCAGAAATTGAGATTTTTCATTTTCAAAAAAAATTAGAAAAAAATAATAAATTTTTCATTCTCCCACACTTTGCCGACTTTTGCCGAACTTTGTCAAGCTCCAGAAATTAAGATTTTTCATTTCCTAAAAAAATAAGAAAAAAATAATAAATTTTTCATTCTCCCACACTTTGCCGACTTTTGCGAAGCTCCAGAAATTGAGATTTTTTACTTTAATAATCGTTGTAAATCATGTACATTCCAAAGCTTGGGAAACGCTCATTAGCCACACTTTTCCAAGCTTTGCCGAATTTTGCCAAGCTTTCCCATACTTTGCTGGATTTCGCCCAAACTTTCATTTCCACGCGGGGTACTTTCATATTATGTAGTATTAAATTTTGTTAATATTTATAAACTTTTTAGAAAAATGTAATTAAAATGCAGTGACTTTTGACATTTCATAGGTAAATTTTAAAATCAATTTTTATCTATTATTTTAGGTATGTTTGCATAATAATCTATTTATTCATGTAAATAAGCCCATTTTTAACAAATATCAATCAAGAAATTTGTGTTATCTAAATTATTTTCATGCTTCTTTATTAAATTTGCATAACTGTCAATCTAACCTTTTTTCTTTGAAACTCAACTTAAAAATTAAAATTCTAAGTTTAATTCAAAAAAATAATAATTGAATTGAATTGAAATGGTGGAAATAATTTTGATGAAGTTATAGTCACAATATTTTTACTAAATTAAACAGAACATTTTTTTGAGTATCTAATCATTTTTAGAGTGAATTAAAATATTCTTTAGGGTCAGGGAGAAATTAGAAATTTTGTTTGGAAATAAGGAAGATATCATGGCAAAACAAAATTTAATTTTTATTTCAATCCTGATTAGCTTTATTTAAATCTATCTTAAATAATTTATTCGACCCCAATGAAGATGATTAAACTATTATTGATTTACAACATTTTTACTCTCTAATTATCATTCTTTTAATTTTAACAATTTAAATTTTTTGCTTATTGGAAAACCTTATTGAAAAAGCACGTTTACTTTGACGAGTATTTATTTTTTGAATAAGGAATTATGGGTGTACTTCCGAATAAGGGGGACCTCCGATTTCAATAAAAATTGGTATACCAACGTATTTTGATGCGCTGATTACGAAAATGATAATGAAATTTGGCGCAAATTTCATATTTATGGTGAAAACCATAAAAAACAATAAAATTGTGGTTTTTGGCCTATAATTTGTAAAAAACGAAAAATTTTGAAAAACTTCTTTAACAAAAGTTATAGATCTCACCAAAATACATATTTTATGTTGTTATCAATATTTGCTAAAATCCATTATTTTCCGAGAAAAATGTATAAAACCATAAAACACCGTAAAAACGGGTTAAAATATACTTTTGCTAAAAAGAACAACCAATTTTAACAAAATATAGTTTTTTTTACGTATTTCAATGCGTTGATTATGAAAATGATAATGGAATTTGGAGCAAATTCCATCTTTATGGTGAAAACCATAAAAAATTGTGGTTTTTTGCATTTAACTCATGAAAAACGCAAAATTAAAAAAAATGTTTTAAACAAAAGATAATGATCTCACACAAATACAAATTTTATGTCTTTACAATTTTTTTCTAAAACTGTTAGTTTTCGAGAAAAATGTAAAAAACCATAAAATAGCATACCACCCAGAGGCGGGCGAAGCCCGCCGCAACTAATTTCCTTACACGTTTTAAAATAGAAAGGGAGTCAAAGTGACTTTCTAGTTGGTACTAAAAGATACCCAACCCAGAACCAAATCCCCCTCCAACTTTTTTAAAAAAGAGACCTTTTTTATGTGCCACTAAAAAATACCACTCAGAGGCGGGCGAAGCCCGCCGCACCTAATTTCCTTACACGGTTTTTTACATTTTTCTCAGGAAATAATGGATTTTAGCAAATATTAATAAGAACATAAAATGTGTATTTTGGTGAGATCTATAACTTTTGTTTAAGAAGTTTTTTCAAAATTTTTCGTTTTTTACTAATTATACGCAAAAAACCACAATTTTATGGTTTTCACCATAAAGATGAAATTTGCGCCAAATTTCATTATCATTTTCGTAATCAGCGCATCAAAATACGTTGGTATACCAATTTTCATTGAGATCGGAGGTCCCCCTTATTCGGAAGTATATCCGGAATTATCTCTTATTCTATGTATTTCAGAACCTTTAAATATCTTTTGTAGCTTTACATAACTGGCTGTAACAATCTTCTCTGTTGCGACGACTGCACAAGAACATTTCGAAAAGTTAAATTAAAAATCTATAACATTCATTATCAAAATGTTCGTGAATAGAAATCTGAATTTTTTTTATTTAACTTGGTTTTTTTGTACTTGTAAGTATCTCCGCATTTTCTCAAACATAAATTTTCAAGGAAGAATTGTCATAGTTAATTAAATTTATTTGTTTGTTTGATTCTTTGTAAACAGTAATTAATTTGTTGGTATCCGGTTTTTCTCCACTTTCCACTAGTTTTAGAAACTAGACTTTTTTAAGTAAATACAATTGTAATTTTGTTAAATACAAAATATTTTAAATGTGTGTATCTTTTAAATCGATTAAGACAGACAAGTTTACTTAATTTTGCTTCCTCATAAGGAAGCTTTGCATTCGTGACGATTTTCAATTTTTCAAAACATGGTTATATGGACTCATTTTCATCTAGGATATATGTATATTAAATTCTGAGCAAATGTCAAGATGTATGTGTGTGTGTGTTTGTATGTCACAAAAAATTGTGTACAAATTATCTCTAACAAATTTTAATGGATTGACCTGAAATTTTGCAGGTTTATTGCAGTCATTAATACCTAAAATCTGACACAAGGATTTTCAAATTTATCCACAAAATTTTTTTTTATACAATTTCTTCAAAATTTAAAAAAAAATTTTGTATTTTTTTAAATAACTTTTTTATTTCTTAATATTTTCATAAATTATTCTCAAAATTACATTCCTTACAAGAAAACGAATCGATTGATATATACAAAGTGCACATTTCATCAAAATTTATAAAATTAATCAATATTTTTCTTGTTCACAAAAAACTCAAATTTTGCGTTTTTTGAAATATTACCTTAACATATTAATTAAAATTAAATTAAGCAATTGGTTTATGATATTTTGAGGAAGCGAAATGGTCATGAAATGAACAACTTGTTTAAATTTATTTCAAAAAGCGTAAATCGATGCTCCATAGCATGGTAATTTTCTTGTGTGATTGAACTATTTTAGTTTAGAAATAATAGTTTCCACTTTTTAAAAAACATTATCTTTATTATTAAACTTCTTAATCAATGTTGTAGTTTTCAATTAAAAATAAAATTACTGAATAAAACCTGATTTTTGATATTAGCTTATTTTGTTAACCTCTACTTAAGATACATTTTGTAATAATAACCACAATCCCTCTAAACAAACTAATGTAATATTCACTGCAAATATTTACTCCAAAAAATAAAAAAAAATTCACAGACATTTTTGTACATAAAATTGTGCAGATATTAAAATTCAGACTGTTTTTTAATTTTTGAATATTCATAAACGTTATATTAATCGGGGACTCATTAGTCAAAGGGAAATCAAATTTCATTGATTTTTTTATTTCCTCTCAATGATTATACAGTTGTTTTATTTGATAAAAGTTCAGGAAACACTAAGAATTGTTTAATTATAAACCAAAAGTCACTCTTAAAATAACATTATTCTTGTAGATGCTAGGATTAGAGCAATATCAATTTTAACTTCATTTAATTAAAATAAACAAAAAAGAAAGAGAACCTACAAATTTGTTCATAAAACTATTGACATATGTTTAACTGACAGGTCAAAACAAACAATTGACATTTTACTTCACAGTAAAATGATCCGATTTTTTTTATCATTTTGATCGCTTTTTCGTATCAATTTGATCTGCAACGCTTTTTGATACCCCCAAATTAACTGTGCACACATACACACATACATCTGGACATTTGCTCAGAATTTAATATACATATATCCTGGATGAAAATGAGTCCATATAATCATGTTTTGAAAAATTAAAAATCGTCACGAATGCAAAGCTTCCTTATGAGGAAGCAAAATGATAGAATATTTTTAAACAAGTTGTTCATTTCATGACCATTTCGCTTCCTCAAAATATCATAAACCAATTGCTTAATTTAATTTTAATATGTTAAGGTAATATTTCAAAAAACGCGAAATTTGAATTTTTTGTGAAAAAGAAAAATATTGATTCATTTTATAAATTTTGATGAAATGTGCACTTTGTATATATCAATCGATTCGTTTTCTTGTAAGGAATGTAATTTTGAGAATAATTTATGAAAATATTAAGAAATAAAAAAGTTATTTAAAAAAATACAAAAAAATTTTTTTTTTTAATTTTGAAAAAATTGTATAAAAAAAATTTTTGTGGATAAATTTGAAAATCCTTGTGTCAGATTTTAGGTATTAATGAGTGCAATAAACCTGCAAAATTTCAGGGCAATCCATTAAAATTTGTTAGAGATAATTTGTACACAATTTTTTGTGACATACACACACACACACATACATACACACACATACACACACACACACACACACATACATCTGGACATTTGCTCAGAATTTAATATACATATATCCTAGATGAAAATGAGTCCATATAACCATGTTTTGAAAAATTGAAAATCGTCACGAATGCAAAGCTTCCTTATGAGGAAGCAATTATTAATATTATTGTATATTCAAAAATAATTATTCATTTCAATAAAATCTCATTTGATTACTTATATGGAATATGAATAATTTATAATTAAATGAAATTCTTATTTGCACTTATAAAAAAGGTTACGTTTCATAAATTTAAAGTAAAAGCTGGTGTACCATCTTTTACTGAATAAATATGCCAGAAACTAAGTTAATTTTACCAATAAATAATTTAATTTTAATTTTTAGTATTTGATGAAAAAGTTTATCTATTTCACAGTATTGACAATGTGATTGATTTCAAATACATATATCGACAATGTTGCCAACTTGAAATTAGCCAAAAAGTCTGACATTTGAATTAGCACGTTATTGCCTCTTTTTCTGAATAAGAATCTTTTTGCTTTGTTTTCTGAATAAGTACGATATTGCGCTAATGTTTTGTATATAGATTCATGACTTTAAACTTATGGATGATTCTTGAATAGGCAGATATATTTCGATTTAATGAGAGGTGTGCAATGATCTTCTTCGGGGTCACCAATGTGGGATAAATTAGAGACATATATATAATTATATATGCTTTCCCAACAATCAATATTATTAGAAAGTACTAACTCCACTATTTATACTTTTATCACATGTGATTATTTATTATAATTCACAACATTTAGTCATTTACACATTGTACGAAATACTACAATAAACACGACCTAACAATTACAAGTCCAAAGACCATCTGATCTTTTCTCTACTCTTTAACCTATCACGCATGAGCAAGGTGAGAGAGAAGACATGGGGGAATGTGTGACAGAGACAAACTCCCCACATTAATAAACCTAAATATAAATAAAAATTATTTTGAGATTCATTCAACAAATGCAAACAATAAATGTCAAAAATAAATTTATAACAGTGAAATATTGAATAGTGACATCCTTCACTCGAGATAATAACTGTCAACATCATTTATTTTATGAAATAAAAACTTATGTTTTACAATGAAAATTATAAAAACATTTTTTTCGTAAAATTAAAATAACAGTTAGACAGTTTGTGTGTATGTTAAAATAATATCAACGAATACAGTCAACGAATTAGCAGCGCACATGCGGTGATCGGTATATATATATGTGGACGTCCACATGAAAAGGGCCCATTTTGTCGGTTCTAGTTTTCTAGTTATTTGCAATTTAATACTTTTTTGAGAAAAACCAAATTTTTTTTTTATTTTTTATTATCAATCTACATGTGTTGACAAGTCAAATCATGAGGTTTTCACTAATTTATCGTTAATTTAAGTGTTTAACTTTATTGGTTCTTTAGAAAAAGAAAAGGGCCCATTTTGTCGGTCCTTTGCAAAAATATTCCGTATTTTTGAAATGGAGGGTAAAAAAAATTAAAACCTCTTGATTTGTCATCTTTAAAGTACCCTGAACTCAAAACAATTATTATCTGAATAACTTCCGAGAAGAACCAGAGATATTAATGTTAGAGTCATTGATTACGTAGTCGTAGATGTAAAAAATGGCGATATTTCGTTAAAATTTCATAATAAAACCTGTTAAAAATTTTTAAATGAGTTTAATTTCTATTCTTTACCTTCAAATGACACAATAAAATTGTTCTCAATCATTAATCTTGTACAAAAATGGTTTATTAATAAGAAAATCGCCTTTTTAGAAAAGGGCCCATTTTGTCGGTTTTTCTTATTTTCAAACAGAAAGGGGGGGTAGGGTGGTTTTAAAAATTTAAAACCTATTGGTTTTTTCATCTTCATGGTGCCCTGGACTGACAACAATTGTTATCTGAATAACTTCCCAGAAGAACCAGAGATATTGATGTTAGAGTCTTTGATTACGTAGTCGTAGAAGTGAAAATTTCGATATTTCGGCAAATTATTCATAATAGAGACTTTTAAAAAATTTTAAATAAGTTTAATTTTTATTCTTTACCTTCAAACGACACAATAAAATTGTTCCCATTCATAAACCTTGTAAAAAAATGGTTTATTAATAAGAAAATCGTCTTTTTTAGAAAAGGGCCCATTTTGTCGGTTTTAAATGTATTTTCAAACAGAAAGGGGGGGGGGGTGGTTTTAAAAATTTGAAACCTATTGGTTTTTCATCTTTAAGGTGCCCTGGACTGAAAACAATTATTATCTGAATAACTTTTCAGAAGAACCGGAGATATCACAATTAATAGGTATCACAATCTTTAATTCCGTTTTTCTCGAAATGAGGTATTTGTCACTATAAACTTTGAAATTCTGTAACTCATCGAATTTTTGACCAAAAACTTTGTATGACCACTCAAAATTTTCGTAATTTTTCAAGGAATTCGCCCATATAGATAAGTCCAATAGTGCCAAAATGGGCCCTTTTCATGTGGACGTCGACATATATATATATATATTTATTTTTTTGCAGAAATTTTAACAAAACAATAATTTTTGTTTTTAGACTCATTTGTTCTTGTATTTTAATATATTAAGGTATTTAAACTTATATAACGGTTTGGGCACTGCAGAGATTTTTTATTAAAGAGATTTTTTTATTTTTCTATTTTGTGGCACGTATAATTAAAATAATTTTTAAATCTAATGAACAAATGGTGGCGTTTCATCGATTTAAATTCCGCACATTGAGTAATGGTAGTTACTAGGGATAAAAGTGAAAAAGAAGTCCTTAAAAATTCTCAAAACAAACCCGAGTCAATTGACTAGTATCTCAGACAGTGGAAATGCGACCGAAGAACCCGTACAATGAACTAGTGCTTTAAATTCGGAAAACGCGAACCCTATTTCCAACGAACCGGAAATCAATTTAGATTTCAAAGGTTTCGCAGACAGATCAGGAAAGACTTTGCGAACACAACCTCGCAAAATATAACTTCTCAATCAGATCAAAAAACTCCTTCTGAGAATTTATCATCATCTCAGGAAACTAACAACCCGAACCCAAACGCTGTTAATCTAATTCCATTTACAATGTCAAATGATCACAACACAAACGTCACGCGACTTCCGCTTTTTAATAAAAATGATCCCGACCTTTGGTTTAATCAAATCGAAAGACTTTTCACGCGTAATAACATCATAACAGAAGCTGACGTACTTATAGCGACAATTGACTCAGATATCTTAACATGCGTTCGATGCGTGGTTTTGCAACGTCCCGCACCAGAAGACGTTTATACTCAGATTAAAAATAGAATTTTGAATAATTTCGGAGTGAGCAATGAACACCGACTTAAGCAAATAATCAAAGGTGAGGTCCTTAATGGCAAACCATCATTCATTTGAAATCAAATGAAGAATATTTCTAATGGTCAATGCAACGACGAGGTATTGCGGTCCCTATTTATGGAACAATTACCTCCTCTGCAAAGACAAATTTTAGCCCCTAGTTCAATTAAAAATCTAACCGAATTAGCTCAAATCGCCGATAAAATAAGAGAGGAAAAAAATCTCACAAATAATACCACAACCGCAACGAGCGTAGCGGCGATCTAATTACAGAATGCTGCTCTCGAATTAAAAATCGATGCAATTGACACAGAACTTGCAAAATTCAGAGAAACTATTAGTCAAATGATAAAGGCCGTAGTCGATATCACAATAATTATCGAGGCAAACCTCGCGAACGTTCACGATCATTTTCACGCCATGATAAATCCCGCGACCGCTCGAAAGCAAAAACACCCTCAGATATTTTCTGGTATCATAGAAAGTTTAATGATAAAGCTACGAAATGTACAACACCATGCAATTGGAATAAATCACAAAGTCAGGGAAACTAAATTAGCCTAATCGCATCGACGCCGTTGATGACAAAAAGGGCTCGAAGCGTCTCCATATTCAAGACAAAAATTCTAAACTAACATTTCTAATAGACACAGGTTCGGACATTTCTATTATCCCCCGTTCGGGAAAACTAAATGTCCCACCTTCGGATATAACGCTTTTCGCATCCAATAATACACGCATTGCTTCTTATGGCTCCAAACGTTTGATGTTTAACCTTGGTTTACGCCGTGATTGTTCCTGGGAATTTACCGTCGCTGATATCCCACATCCCATTATCGGCACTGATTTATTATCGCATTATGGTCTTCTTATCGATCTTCGGGAGCGTAGACTAATTGATTCAATCACAAAAATACAGACTTTCTGTATTTTAAAAATTTCAGAAATAAATAGCATAAGTCTCATCGATCAACCCGATGAGTATGCAAGCATTCTGAACGAGTTTCCCAAAATAACCAGTCTGCAACCTACGAATAAAATTTTGAATGGTAACACCGTTCATCAAATTATAACAACTGGATATCCCATTGCTCAACCCGCGCGACGCATATGCCCAGAAAAATGTAAGACTGCCAAAGAATTATTTCAAGAAATGATTAAAGCAGGAGCTACTTTTCAAAGGTATATTTTTAAAGCATTAGGTGATATTTCTTTCGTTTTCGCTCACATCGATGATATTTTAATTGCATCTAAAACAAAAAATGAGCATAAAAAACATTTGCCCAAGGTTTTTCAGCGTTTGAAAGATTTTGGTCTCCGGATAAATATTTCTAAGTGTCAATTCGGGGGCGACGAAATTGAATTTCTAGGCTTCGTTGTAAATGAACACGGGTGTAAACCAACCTCCGAGAAAACCGAAACAATTCTAAACTGGCCTAAACCAAACACAAAAAACGACTTAAGACGTTGGCTGGGACTCGTAAACTTCTATCGCAGAAGCATGCCTCACGCGGCCATGACACAAGCACCACTACACGCTCACTTACGAGATGCACGTAAAAACGATAAGCGAAGAGTCCAATGTGACGCTGAATAGGAGGCGGCGTTTGAGAAAATAAAAAAAATCTAGCTGAGGTAATAATACTCGCACACCCTTGCAAAAGGTCGATGGACATTGGCAACCGTTGGGATTTTTCTCTGAAAATTCACGCCATCTCAAAGTCGATACAGCACGTACGATCGCGAGCTAACAGCAATTGAAAAATCAATCAAATATTTTAAACACTCGCTAGAATTTGGGGGTTTCACAATAGTAACTGACCATAAACCGATTACGTACGCACTAACACAAAAATCCGACCGAATGTCCAAAAGGCAACAGAGTCAAATTGAATTTATCTCGCAGTTCACGAACAAAATTATTCATATCTCGGGAAGAGACAATGTCGTCGCGGATGCTTTATCCCGAATAGAAACAATTAGCGTAGCCACATTTTTGACGTTCGAACAACTAGCCAAGAAACAACAAAAAGACGAAGAGTTTAAAAAAATTCGCGAAACGAAATCATCCCTTAAACTAACCAGGATTTCACTGGGAACAGATGGAACCGCGGTATGGCATGCCATCTGGGGCGAGAGAATAAGACCTTTCGTGCCAAAAACGCTAAGACATTCCATTTTTCAAACATTTCATGGGTCTTCTAACCCCAGCGCTCGGAATGCCTACGTATATTGCAAATAACTGGTCATCCCTTGCCGAATTCATGTACGACACCACCTTCCGAATTTCCAGAGAATTGATTGTCCCTGAGGACGAGTCGATTGACCCGAAAAATTTCTTGTCTGAATTCCGCCGCAACATGCATAATTTACGTGCAAAACCGATGGAACGCCACGATAGAAAAAATGTCTTTCTATACTAAGGCTGCGGTTACACCTCTACAGGCAGCCTGCTTGCCTGCAGGTTGTCATGGTAATGTACAAGAGTAAGAGAGTCAGTGACTTCAAACTTTTCCCTTACTCTCGTTGCTCCTGCCTGCGCAGGCAGGCAGACTGCAGAGGTGTAACCGCAGCCTAAGAATTAAGTGATTGTTCACATATATTTCTCTGTGCGCCACCTAATAAGAGATCCCTGCAGTGCCCATACGTCGGCCCACATAGGGTGTTTTCGACGTCGTCGGTAGTTGCCACATTAAGGTGCTCAAATTGTTTATTTCAGACTATATAGTTCAACCTAAATAGTCTCAAATAAGTCACCTTTTTGTGGCAACTGACCGGTACGACCGACGACGTCGAAAACACCCATAAAATCATAGAACGGAACAGCGACAGAACGTTAAAAATTGATGTTAACGGGAAGGAAAGGAATGTCTCCATCGAAATGTCAAACCCGCAGCGTATTTTGTTCCTTGTGAAGAGTGGATTAAAATCCGAAAGGACAATGATGAACACACTGTTACCCGAGAAATAATTGTAAAAATAGACAGTAAAATTGGTCAAATATATGAAAATCTACCAATCGAAAACATTTTAAATTACGCTTTAAACAACTATAATAACCAAACTGTAAACTTTGACAATGCGAATAACTCGGTTCAGCGAAATAAAATATGTAACCATCAAATTAAATCAGCGAAAGAATTAGTTAATAAAATTCAACAAAAAACTAACTTAAGGAGGTTCCCTCCATTCACTGAACTAGTCAAAGCAATAACCATTTTTGTCTGATTTGACTTGTTCGGTACTTTAAAACGTCTGTCAACACTGCAACTCACGGTGTTAATGGTTAATGGTAAAATTTTAAATAAAGCGCGCATAACCTCAAAATTTTGACATGCGCACGGTGGAAAATGTGGTGACGCGAAATGCCGTGTTGCCAGACACTGCAAGTTGTTCTTTCCCCCACAGCACCGAAACTTTCCTAAAAATTTATTAAATATTTACTTGCAATATTCGGAATATCTAATTGCAATGTTTAGTAAAAATTGTGTAAAGGTTTATATGTACCGATTAAATAAGTGTTTAGTGTGAACATTTCCTGAAGATTTTCGCCTAATTATAATTATAATTATAATTAGGCGAAGATTTCATTGAAATGTTCAGGAAAGTTTCGCGTTAAACACTTATTTAATCGGGACATATAAATCTTTACACATTTTTCACTAAACTTTTCAGTTAAATATGCCGAATATTGCAAGTAAATATTTAATAAATATTTAGGAAAATTTCGGTGCTGTGGGGGTTCTGTATCGCAAAAAGTGAAAAAAATTTAATTAATTAATTATTTTTAACTCTCACAGGAACCTATTGACCTTTTTTCAAATACAATATCGGTTCATTATATATCTGACTTTAACTATACAAACTTTGATCAACATCTCTTTGTTTAATATTTTATAGTACGAAAATATATGTGGCAAAGTAATGAATTCCCATAAGAATCAATGTTAAACAGTGAAAAAATTAATTGATCAGAACTTTTTTCTCCGGAACCTACGAGTCTCAAAAATTTAACTACATAACTTTAGAAGCTTTAACTAGTAGTATGTTAAGTTTTATCAAAAACTGTTTGTCTATTCGATAATGGATGGAACCTCCTTAAAAAATCGCGGAATTAATAAAAATAATTTGACAGAAAATAACGGAAACGTATCAAACACAAACGAACGACGCGAGAAACAAGTTAGATTCCTACTTAAAGATTCAGTTGAAACAAACAAGCGCGAAACTATTAGCAAACCGAACACCTCAAGCAAGAGGGAGAGAGACACGTTTCATAACACAGGCCAACAAAATTTGATTCAATTTACTTTCCAAGAATCAGACAATACTTTTCCGAAGGATTTCGACGTGCTGAATCCGAATCCGACCTCAAAAGGGGCCCATCACGTCAGGTTTTCGAGATATTTTAACCTAAAAATGCAAAAAGCCTGTTTTTAGTTATATTTGATGTCATGAAACATCAAGAAATAATTTTTTTCTCTAAAAGGTCAATATTGAACCTAAAAGTGCTACTCTTCCCCTTTAATATCCATTTTGAAAATTTTAAAAATCTTCTATTGTCTCTGAGTAATCGTTTAATGAATTTTCTGAGTTTGTCGAATTCTTCGAAAACTGAGTAGAAACAAAGAAACTTTGATAATAAAGCAGAATTTAACTACAAAT
The DNA here is from genome assembly GCA_032872475.1 of Leptopilina myrica (nomen nudum). Lineage (NCBI taxonomy): Eukaryota > Metazoa > Arthropoda > Insecta > Hymenoptera > Figitidae > Leptopilina > Leptopilina myrica (nomen nudum). Next base: position 22,896,600 of record CM065463.1, read on the forward strand.
ATCTAAATTTTCAATAGTTCTGAGGATTTTCGATATAACTGAATACGAATTCAATATAAGATTCACAAAAATTCAAAATGGCGTATACAATATGGCAGACGATTTATTTAAAATTGATTGTATTTCCCTAAAATATGCCATTTTTGAACCAGTCAATCTGATATTGAATTCGTATTCAGTTATATTGAAAAAACTGAAAACTATTTAAAATTTAGATGTTTGTAGTTAAATTATGCTTTATTCTCCAAGTTTTGTCTATTTCTACTTGGTTTTCGAAGTATTAGACAAACTCAGAAAATTCAATAAACGATTACTCAGAGACAATAGAAGATTTTTTAAATTTTCAAAATGGATATTAAAGGGGAAGAGTAGCACTTTTAGGCTCAATATTGACCTTTTAGAGAAAAAAATTATTTCTTGATGTTTCATGACATCAAATATAACTAAAAACAAGCTTTTTGCATTTTTAGGTTAAAATATCTCGAAAACCTGACGTGATGGGTCCCTTTTGAGGTCGGATTCGGATTCAGCACGTCGAAATCCTTCGGAAAAGTATTGTCTGATTCTTGGAAAGTAAATCTTGTCGGCCTGTGTAATCATGAAGCAAATCAACCTAAAGAAAATAAATTCATACCTGCAATTTTGAGAAGGAACACAAACTTACAAAAATATCAACTAACTTATAATAATAACATTCAATAAAAAATCAAATCTTAATTAAATCTAAATAAAAAAAAAAATTTTCCCTTCTCTAATTACTAACTCATTTTGGTAACTTTGATGTGAATCGTGTCTCCCTTAATAAAACTTTTCAAGACACTCGGGAAGATTGTATGGGGGTCCACCCTTATGTCGCCGAAAATATGTGATCGAAAAGCGTCTTAAGGATTCTCCCGCGCTCCCAACCGGACGAAGCGTGCATGTATAAGCGGGGAGATTAGATTCTTTCTTGGTTTGGTCAGAAGTAGACGTGGTAAGGTGTAAAAAGATTGTGATAATGTTTCAAGTGTTAATAAGAGTAAATATATAGATTGTTCCCAACATCTAGTCTCTTAGTTATTCCTACTTATTCAAAGTGTTTTCTTACTTCCTTCTGGGAAACAAAATTTTTTTTTTGGTTTTTGACGTTTTACTCGGTAAATATTAAAAATTTTGAAAAATGTTCTACATAAAAGTTGTAGATCTTGTTAAGATACATATTTATGTTGCATGCAATTTTTTCATAAATTAAGTATTTTTCGAGAAAAACACAAAAAACGGAAAATAACCATAGAAATGTTTTAATGCAGAAGGGAGTCAAATTAACTTCCTAGATGGTACTAGAAGGTATCCAACTTAGACCAGACCTCCCTCCAACGATTAAAAAAAGGTTTTAAAGGTGCATCCACAACACATCACTCAAAGGCGGGCGAAGCCCGCCGCACCTCATTTCCTTCAACGTTTTAATGCAGAAAGGGAGTCAAATTAACTTTCTAGTTGGTACTACAAGATGTCTAACTTAGTCCAGACCCCTCTCCAACGGATTTGACTCCCTTTCTGCATTAAAACGTTGAAGGAAATCAGGTGCGGCGGGCTTCGCCCGCCTTTGAGTGATGTGTTATGGATGCACCTTTAAAACCTTTTTTTTAATCGTTGGAGGGGGGTCTGGTCTAAGTTGGATACCTTCTAGTACCATCTAGGAATTTAATTTGACTCCCTTCTGCATTAAAACGTTTCTATGGTTATTTTCCGTTTTTTGTGTTTTTCTCGAAAAATACTCAATTTATGAAAAAATTGCATGCAACTTACACTACCGTCCGAAATTGTGCGAACGCTAACATCTCGAACTATTAAAAACACACCCGCACAGAAAGAGTGATAACTCGGTTAAAAATGAAGCTAGATGCTTTTTTTAAATTGCATTGGAAATCTTATTAAATTTCCAATGAAATTCCACTATTTCAAGTTGTATTGCATAAATAGAAAGCGAGATATCATGTTATGAAGTCAAAAAAATAATTCTATTTTATTCGGAATTTCTTACTCTGACTTTGACTCCTGGCACAGTTTAGCAAAGTTTATGAAAAAAATTGTTACTTTTACAGACTATTTCTTGTAACCAAAGCTTTAAATAGAGACCAAGAACAGCAAAAAATATTTACGGGTTCCTGAGATATTACAAAAAGAGTCGGACCCTGCAAAGCAGAATTTTTAATCATCGATTTCTCTAATTCGCCGTTGAGTCAATTACTTGTCTGTGAAAAAAGTGTCGAAAATTAATTTTACCAAGTACATTCTTACTGGGATCCATTTTTTAAAAAAGTGTCAAAAATTAATTTTACCAAGTACATTTTTACTGGGATCCACTTTTTAAATATCGATATATAATAAATTAAATTAAAAAATGGATCCCAGTAAGAATGTACTTGGTAAAATTAATTTTCGACATTTTTTTCACAGACAAGTAATTGACTTAACGGCGAATTAGAGAAATCGATGATTGAAAATTCTGCTTTGCGTGGTCCGACTCTTTTTGTAATATCTCGGGAACCCGTAAATATTTTTTGCTGTTCTTGGTCTCTATTTAAAGTTTAGGTTATAAGGAATAGTCTGTAAAAGTAACAATTTTTTTCATAAACTTTGCTAAACTGTGCCAGGAGTCAAAGTCAGAGTATGAAATTCCGAAAAAAATAGAATTATTTTTTTGTCTTTATAACATGATATCTCGCTTCCTATTTAAGCAATACAACTTAAAATAGTGGCATTTCATTGGAAATTTAATAAGCTTTCCAATGCAATTTAAAAAAAGCATCTAGCTTTATTTTTAACCGAGTTATCACTCTTTCTGTGCGGGTGTGTTTTTAATAGTTCGAGATGTTAGCGTTCGCACAATTTCGGACGGTAGTGTAAATATGTATCTTAACAAGATCTACAACTTTTATGTAGAACATTTTTCAAAATTTTTAATATTTACCGACTAAAACGTCAAAAACAAAAAAAAATTTGATTCCTAGCCCTGGCGTTCTGTAAGTAACTTTTTCATCCTCCCTCACCGAATTCTTTAATAACTAGTCAAATTAAAGCTTTTCCAAAATAAATTAATCATTTATCTTCAAAATTGGCAGAAGTCACGATTCTGCATAATTACCGAATTTTCTTCTGCAAAATGAAATATTAAATAATCACACTGTAAAAAAATCTTGTGTAAATTTACAATGTCCGACGTTGGAAACTTTGACCCAAGAAGATTAGAGACAGGAGGAGTAAGTTAACCTTATTCCTACAGAGAACGGTGAGTGAAAATATGAGGGCAATGCATGTGTCGTACTTGGCAAGTAGATAGTGCAGTAGACAAAAATTGGGTTTCTGCGCATATTCATTCCTTCATTGCTCTCAATTTCAACTTCATCCCCACCATTTCAGTTATTTCTCCTGTGTCTAGTCTGCTTAACTATAATCCATACTTGCGCAGTAAACCATTTTTGGATACTGCACCAACTACTTGTATATAACATTGCCCTCACATTTTACGTTACCCCCACCACTTGAGTTACTCCTCCTGTCTCTAGTCTTCTTGCTTTGGCCACATGTCCGACGTTATAATTATACATAGTGTAGCATGTTATTTAACATCATGCCACAAAACTTTAAAACATATATATTTTAAAGTTGTGTGGCATGATGTAAAATAATATGCTACACTATGTATAATTACAACGTCGGACAGTGCAAGTTAATTTTCTACTTTAAACAATAGAATTTTATCTGTCAACTTAAAAGTTAAGTAAAATTATTTAAATAACTTTGTTAATTAACAAAATTTTATAAAACCATTCAAAACATTTTTTGTTCGTTTTTTTATCCTGAATTTTTGCAAAAAAATTTAGTTTTTATAAAGTTACATAGGATATATAACGATTTCAAATTTTTTTCAAAATTTTGCTATCTCAAAAAGTGGCGAGTATTTTGACTCGATTTTTGGTGAAAATATTTATTTTTATATGCAGATTAAAATCCCAGAGTTTTATTAAAATCCATATGTTATATACGACTATTTTTGGATGATCTCTGATATGTGTATGTGGGTGATTCTCCGCGTAGCGCACGATTTGGTTTATGAAATTAAAAAAAATTTTATCTTTATGATTCTTATCAATATATTTTTTTAAAGATTTATTTATTTATATTTTTTATTGCTTAATACGGGCGTATATATAAAACACAAAATTTTTGAAAATTGCAGTAACCTTTCATTGTAACCTTGCGGCAATCTTACCGAGCAACATTGAGGCAAGATTACAGTAATCATACAGTGTAACCCTGTGTCAGGTATGACCTTTCAAGCTTGTAGTAAGCTTACGGCAGGTTTACCGTGCAACATTAGCAATATTGCGCGACAAGCTTGCCGCAAGGTTGTTGCAAGCTTACGTGCTGTCTGGGTTATAACAGAGCTAATCGACTACAGTACTGAAGGTCATATTATCACTATAGCCTGTTTAAGAGACTACAGTAACCGAGTAAGTTAACTAACACTTCTGGACCATAATTGATTTACTGTAAGTTACCGTAACCGATTATGTTAACAAATTTCACCCGAAATTTTTAATCGTATATGATTGGTTGCTGCAAATAATTCATATTGCAAGTGCTATATTAGTCATCATATTATTAATAGAATTCTCTCGACGTTTCGAAGGTAGTCACAGTCCTTTTAAAGAGAAAAAATTAACTTTAATAATTATAATTTACAATAATAATTAAAAATTTCTACCTATAATCAGAAGCGTGCAAATACACATACGTGCACGGAGAGAAAAACAAGGTTTTTCCCCGTGACTTCAATTCATGCCTTTTTCAGGTAGTAGTTTCACCGGATTTCCCGAAAAATTTTTTGCGTTTAGCATTTAGGCCACGCCTTTGCCCTTATTAATCTAAGCTCGTTGCAAGAATTTCACCGGGAAAACTGTGAGCGTTTTCCATTTGTACTGAGATCATTTTCACGGGGAAAAGCCTTGTTTTTTCTCTCCGTGTGGTAAAGCATTCATTCTCTAAATCAAAAACGATTATTAATATAGACAATTAAATTCAATTTTTTAAAAGAAATTTAAATTTACGAAAATTAACTTTCAAACCCTTATTAATTTCTTTTATAAAGAAAATTATAAATAATGAAAAATTTCAATTATTTACCATTTTTTTAAATAAATTTCTATGCAATAATTTTCTTATAATAAAAATATAATAATAATTTTCATCGCTTGTCCTGTATATGGGTTAAATAAATAAGAAATTAATTATATTATTTTTATAAATAATAAAACTTAAAGCACAATTTAAATTATTTTGAAAAATATTAATTGAATTTCTTTTTGTACATATTTCAATTTGTTATTTTCTAAAACATATTTCATTGGAGAATTTCCGAAAAATCGATAAAAATTAGTAAAATTGAATGTAAACAAATAAATTTAAAAATTCTCAAAGAACTTTTCCAAAAATTATTAAAAATAATTGATTTCTAGAAAAATTTTAATTAAAAATTGTATAGAAAATAATAATTAAATTGGAATGATAAAAATAATCTTCTCCAACACTTGCTCTGAAAAGAGTACTTTTCTTGGTAGAAAAGTGTGGCGAAAGTAGAACTTTTCTCAACTGCTCTGAAGAGCGTGGCGAAAGTAAATTCAGCGTGGCGAAAGTTATTTTTTAGCGTGGCGAAAGTAAATCATGAACTTATTCTTTTTCTTTGACTGAGATTTATTTTGTATCTAACTTCTTCCCCACTCAAAACATTCGTCATTTATTATATTTTACAATTAAAGAAATTCGCAAGTAAATTTAGAAGAACATTTTTTAAGTATCTAATAATGTTTAGAGTGAATCAATATATTCTTTAAGGTCGGGAAAAAGACAAAAAAAATTTGTTGTTTTCGAATAAGCAATTTTTCTTTCAAAAAAATAAATCTATAATAAATAATATTAAGCATAAATTTATAATTTAAGACATAGAAATTGAAATTTTCAGGTGTCATTTATTATAAAGAACGATCGAAAGAAGGAAATTCGCCATTTTATAGTAACAAAGATGTGAGGAGATACAGCATCTCAAACTTCTTACTCCTTTTGCATTGGATGGTATTCTCTGATGACATTGTCCAGCTGCATCAACTTTACAAATGTCACACAGGTAAGCAGATGTCGTACAGATCAAATAAATTTACATACTTGGTCATCGATCATTCGATTTTTTCGCGATTGGCAAATTTGGTCCATGTCATTGCATAAGTGACAGAAGAGCATTTATATATACAACAGTACAGTATATAGGATATACATATATGTTGGATGAAATATTCCTATATAACACGTGTGCATCTTTACTTCGTATTTGTTGTTGGATCAAACGTTTCGATTTAACAGCAAATGCTGGTAAATAGGTACAGACACGCGATGGTTCTGACTAGTGAAGTATGAAACTTATACATAGATTCACGAACCCTGCTGAAATTGTAATGAAATGTTCGCCAACTCGTTGTAGCATGTACTGCTAGATAATGCAGCAAAACCCCTTTTAAAGTGTGCACGTTTAGTTATAAAGCGACGATTTCACACATAGAGGGACGCACGACGTATTGCGGCAACATTTATATCGCGAGAGTAGAAAAGAAAACTCCTCTGACCATTGCAATAAAAAAGACTTGACAACTGTAAGATCTGTAAACATAGCGAATATCAAATGTCATATTCTCGGAGGAAAAAATTACTATTTCTCTCTGCAGGGGAATTATTAAATATAAAATACATAGGGTGACAAGATTTTGAAAATGATTTTTGAAGACGGTCACCAGAGTATAGGCTAATAATATGAAAGAAAAAAAGAAAGCCGTCACTTCCTAAAACATTAAATATTAGTGACATTAAAAAGTTAAATACATATAATTACTTACATTGGCCCATAGAAACTTACTTTAAAATTGATTCAAACATTTTAACAATTTTTTTATCCTTATGACATTACTTTAACGTTTATTCACCCTTCGATTGTACATTTCCAACCCTAAAAGAAATATTATGAACTTCAAAAGAACTTTTTAATTTAATGATTGTTAAACTTAGCAACCTTATCAACCTTCCTTTAACCCTAACAAACATTACATTCTTCCTCACCAACTTCATTTGAAACTAAGACATTGGATTTGAAATTCGACTTTCAATATAAATATGGTTCAAAGGAATCTCCCTTGTTGCTAAAATGTTCTTTTTCGTTTCCGGATACAAGCCATAAAAATGTAGGCATTCATAAAAATGGAGAAAATTATGCGCCAGAGACCATCCCTAAGATTATTTTCGTCTATTATTGAAATGAAAATTTACTAAATTATACATTTAGGAAACTACTAACTTTTAAAGTAGTTTCTGAAAGTTGAGAAAATTTTAAAAATACATTTTTTGACACTTTACCAATTAATGACAAATGTTTAAGTAATAAATGATTGAAAATATTAATATTTCAACCAATCACAGAGTGGCCATTTCCCTTCAGAATGTTTAAAAGATTAACAATTGAAGAAACAACGAAAAGACAACTTCTTGTTGTAAAGAAGGCCAGGCTGTGGAAATCGAATGCAACAACCCTAAATGATAAACAAAATTTAAAAAACTATGGGCAAAAGATAGCAAAATCTGCCAAAACATGGACACACATTTTTGCCATAGTTGATAAGTTTACGGCCATAATTTAAGTATGGGAATAATCAAGCGAACCATTGCTTATGCACGTTTCCCATAGTTTATTACTTTGGCAAAAAAATGGGTAAAGTATGAATGAAAAAAATTTAATTTTCCTGTTTTTGAACTTTGGAAAAAACATAGGGAAAATATTGCAACAAAAAAATTAGAATTTTTTTTTAGAGTGAAAAAATTTGCAATTTTTAACTTTGGCGAAAACATGGGGGCGAAAAATTTCAATTTTTATTTTTTTAGAGTAAAAAAATTTCAATTTTGAAATTTGGCGAAAACATGGGGAAAATATGAGAGCAAAAAATCAAAATTTTTCTATTTTTCAAGAAAAAAATTTGCAAATTTTGAACTTTGGCGAAAACATGGGGAAAATATGAGAGCAAAAAATTTGAATTTGTCATTCTTTAGAGATAAAAAATTTACAATTTTGAACTTTAGGGAAAATATGGGAGCAAAAAATTAAAATTTTTCCTTCTTTAGAGAAAAAAATTAGCAATTTGGAATTTCAGTGAAAAGATGGGGGCTGTTTTGTACTCTAATAGAAGAAAAATTCAAATTTTTTGCTCAATATTTCCTCAATGTTTTCGCCAAAGTTCAAAATTGCAAATTTTTTCACTCTAAAGAAAGAAAAATTAAAATTTTTTGCTCTTTTATTATCCCCAAAGTTCAAAATTGCAAATTTTTTTACTCTAAAAAATCGAAAATTATAATTTTTTGCTAACATATTTTATCCATATTTTTGCCAAGCTTCAAAAACAGGAAAATTAAATTTTTTTCACCCATACTTTATCTATTTTCTTGCCTAACTAATGAACTATGGGAAACGTGTTTAAGCAATGGTTTGCTTGATTTTGCCCATACTTAAAACATGTCTGGAAACTTATCAACTATGACAAAAATCTGTGCCCATGTTTTGGCAGATATCGCTATCTTTTGCCCATTGTTCATTTTCCACACTGTTCTCGATTTGAAAATGTTCTCGAGAAACCTATTTTCTTGTTTCTGTACTTTTCCTAACTGTTCGCGTACTTTAATTATCGTTGTTAACCACGTACATTCCAAAGTATGGGAAACTCTCATTAGCCATACTCTGGTGTACTTTAATGTACTTTGCTAGATTGTCAAAACATAATTAAATTAATTAAATTATAGTTAATTATTTATATATTTACAATATAAACGGGCTAAATGCCCTTTGTAAAGTACATTATAATTATGCTATATAAACGTAAAATACTGTGAGTCATTGGCATCTACATCAAAAAATAAATGTTTTAAATTTGTTTTAAAAGAGGACAAAGAAACTCCAAAAAATCTAGTTTATCACAATATGCATTAGCAACTCTAGTAAGTCTATTTAAAGTAGAATAGTAACCATAATTGGTTCTGTTAATTGTTGAGCTAAAAGGCAAATAGTTTCTGAAACTTCTTATAGGTGCTGAAAAATTGATGCGTTCCAAGACTGATGGACACCTTGTTAATCCATTGACTATTTTAAATAAAAAAATGAGATCATTGTATAAAAATCTAGTTTCTATTTTTGGTATTTTAAGTATTTTCCGTATATTATCGTAATCATGTAAGTAATAATCATATGGAATGTTTAATTGTTTAGCTGCAAAACGCAAAAAACGGTTCTGAACACGCTCTAGTCTCAATATTTGAGTACTGTAATATGGAGACCATTTTACAGACACATATTCTATTAAAGATCTTACAAGTGAATAATAAAGAGTTTTCAAACAAGTTGCGTTTGTAAAGGTAGATGCATTTCTTCTAATAAATCCAAGCATTTTTACAGCTTTATCAACCACACTAGAAATGTGGGCCTCAAAAGGAAGATTCTTGTTCAGAGTGACATCAAGATCCCGTACTTGTTCCACCCCTACAAGTTCAAAATTGTTGATTTTATAATTAAAGTTGATATTGTTAGTTTTTCTTGTAAAAGAAATAGTGATACACTTAGATATATTCAATGAAATTTTAAAATTAGAACACCATTTATTTAAATTTATTAAATCAGTTTGTAAATTAAGGAGGTCATTAAGAGAATGTATAGGCACAAATAATTTAAGATCGTCAGCAAAAAGCAAAAATGAACAATACTTAAACACTGAATTAATGCCATTAATATAAAGTAAATATAAAAGTGGTCCAAGTTTAGAGCCCTGAGGCACTCCAGAAAGAGCTAGAAATACGTCCGAGTAAGAATTACCAACTCGTACGGTTAAAGGTCTATCCCCCTAAGTAACTGTTAAACCAATCAATAAATTAGAGTGTACACCAAGCCGTCGAAGTTTACCTAAAAGTATGTTGTGGTTAACCCTGTCAAACGCCTTATTAAAGTCAGTATAGATTGCATCCACCAGGGGTGCGTTCACGTAACTCTCACTTTTACACTCACTCCCACTTTCACTCAAAAAATTCTCACATCCACTTTTCACTTTCACTCAAAAATTGTAACATTTACTTTTCACTTTCACTTTCACTTTCACTCTTACTTTCACTTTCACTCAAAAAAGTCTCACTTTCACTTTTCACTTTCACTAAAAAAATTCTCATTTTCACTTTCACTCAAAAATTCTCACTTTCAATTTCACTTTCACTCTTAATTTACTCAAAAAAATTCTCACTTTTACTTTTCACTCAAAAAATTCTCACTTTCACTCAAAAAATTCTCACTTTCAGTTTTCACTCTCACTTTCACTAAAAAATTCTCATTTTCACTTTCACTCAAAAATTCTCACTTTTCACTTTAAGCTCTTTCGAATGAAAATAAACGATTAAAAAAATTGTTTTAACCCAAAAAAATCAAAATTAATAAAAAAATTTAATTTTTGGGAGGTGAATTATGCAAGATGATTCTTATTCACTTTTTGGTGCAATAAAATGCTTATTCAAAATTCTATGCGAAAATGTACATTCTGAAATTAGCTTATTCTATGAATTTAATAAAATTTTCAATTCAGTATAATTTATAATTGCAATTGCTTAAAAAATATTTCTTAATATTTCTTAAAATTCCTATTAATAGGAATATTTAGGGTTACATTTATTGTTCTGTCAGTGGCAATTGTTTTGCACACTATTTTGAATAAGCTTTTTATTGCACGGAAAATCGAATAAGCATTGTCTTGCACCAGAAAGTGAATAAGAATCATCTTGCATACGCTTTTCAATAAGCATTATATGAACGGGAGGAGTCGATATGTCCTTTTAGGAAACAACCTCAGCTTTCATTTTAAAAAAATCGTATCTTCACCTCCCAAAAATAAAAATTTTTTATTTATTTTGGGTAAAAAATTTTTTTAAACGCTTATTTTCAATCAAAAGAGCATGAAAAAACCTTTTCAAAATGTACCTTGCCTAATTTTTATGTTTAATTGTTTAAGAGTAAAAAATTATTGAAATAAGCATTGTACTGAAAAACACAAAAATTTAACCCCCTCCCCCTCGGAAAATATTGGACTAGGTAAAAAAATATTTTCATGAAAAATTACTATCTATGAGTACTACAAAAGTCCCAAGTTTTGCTACGATTGGAGAAAAATTTTACTCCACCTTGATCACTTGACATGGAATCGCTTATATATAGAATAACTTTATAGAACATTCTATCAAATATTTTACAGAATACTAGCATAGGATACGCGCGCTAAAGCGCGCGTTCACATTCTATTTCAACTGTTAAAAGAATACAATTATGATCACGAATTGAAATTAATATTTAAATTCTCATTAATTTTTATTATTGAATTAAAAAAAGTAGTCAACTGTACCAAAACAATTATCATCGCAGTGTTTCTAATTTTTACAAATAAAATCAAACTTATGTCAGTACGTAGTACAAACATATCTTAATAACAATTATCATTAAATGGAAATTATAACTCTAATTTTTTTGTTTAAAAAATGAAAGATAGGATACATTCTTTATCTCAATGAGAATTATTTTGAAAATATTCAAATTTTGCATTAAAAATATAGAAAATAAGTTTGCAGATTTTCTATTTTATAAATTTTCATCATTTTCACCTCATTTTAAAAATTGACACAAAATATATAAGTAAAAAAAATTATGTTTTTCATACTGTGCAAATTAAAAAAAAATACTAATTTTACTGTTCTGGTGAATTACTTTCAAACAATTTTTTATTACTTAGATGAATATAGCAAATATACGAATTTTAAAATAAAAATCAGTATTTATATTTCTATTTTTTATGATTTATACTGAGTTTTTCGAAAAATGGGCTACGTTAGACTGCATAACCAGTTAAAAATTGAAAAAAATTATTTAAAAGAATGTATAATGTATTTAGTGAAATAAACCACTAAAAGATAATCTACTTTTACTAAAGAATATTATATATTAATTACAGAATTTTTAAAAAATTTTGAGCAACCAGCTCTAGTCGATTTTCGCTGGAATGACCCAGAATACAATTAATAGTTGATTTAATCTATACAATTTTTATTATTATTTACTTTCAGTATTAAATTTTAAAAAGAAATTACAAAAAAATAGTTAATTAAGCCAAAACATTTATATTATCATCTATCTCTAAAAAATCAACATTTTGTTAAAGATTATGTTTAAAAAATAAAGAAATTATTCCACTTTTTAAATCTTTTTTTAATAACAATTAAGATTTTGTTAAATAATTTTCAAATTTTGTTAGAAATAAATAAAAGAAACTATAGTAATTCGATTTGTCCGACAAAAGATTTTTGACAACACTTATTTTTTAATAGAAAATAATAAAATAAATTTTCTTGATTTTTATTTGTCACCAGCACCTGCTTAATTTTTAAAATTAAATTTAAAAGTTAAATATTTTTTGCTTTAAATCCAATTCTAAACTTGGTACAGCAAAAAAAAACTAAATAATATCAATAGATTTTTAATTTAATAATTATTTTTTAGAATTCTAATGAAATCGTGTAATATTTCCAAATATTAGGTCTTGGGCTTTAAAGGTACACATAAAAATATATATATATACAATGAAAAATAATTGTCTTCCAATGAGAATTGGACCCTTTAATATTGTTTCTCTAATAATGACACACATTTATATTTTTTAATTAAAAAAATATTTATTTAATTAAAATTCAATCCCGAATTATTATTTTCATTACTATAGCCATTGTTTACATGATTCTTAAAGTTTTTTATTATTGTAGATTATGTAAATGCAATATTATAAATAAAAAACCAAACGGTTCGATTTGCCCCATGGGGGGTCCGGTTTACCCCAGGGAGTGGGGCAAACCGGCCCTTTGGACAATTTTTTTAAGTTAACATAGTAACTAAACAATAAATGATGAAGAATAGGTGTCTCTAGGAAAAAGTTGCGCAATTAAATGATCTTTTAAACAACAAACAGGGCATCGAAAAATGAAATCGGTTGATTCGTTTAGTCACAAGATTTAAAAAATCGTTACGGGGTCCGGTTTGCCCTACTTTCTCCTATTATATATCTATTGTCATTAGAATTTGAAAATACTTGAGCGTTTTTTTAGCTAGTAAAATATAAAATATCTTTATATACATAAAAGAATAAAAATTGTAATTATGAAATACACCATTTTTTCCTAATTCTTCCTAACTTCAAACTGCGAACGGAATGAATGAAAAATACCAAGATTATTCCTTAATTAAGTAAAGAACACAAAAAGAAAATTAATTGCATTCAGTTAAGAATAAAAAAATTAATCAAATAAGAAAAATATTACATTTTATAAATTATTTCTAGTCAAATTCTATAGAATATTCTATAGAATGCACTACAGTGAAAAGTGAGAATTTTTTGAGTGAGAGTGAAAAGTGAGAATTTTTTAAGTGAGAGTGAGAGAGAAAGTGAGAATTTTTGAATGAAAGTGCCAGTGAGAATAAAAAGTGGACATTTTTTGAGTGAAAATAAAAGTGAGAGTGAAAAGTGAAAGTGAGAATTTTTTGAGTGAAAGTGAGAGTGAAGAGTGAAAGTGGGAATTTTTTTTGAGTGAAAATGAGAATTATTTGAGTGAAAGTGAGAGTGAAAAGTGAGAATTTTTGAGTTAAAGTGAGAGTGAAAAGGGAGCATTTTTTTGAGGAAAGTGAAAGTGAGAGTGAAAGTAAAAGTGAGAATTTTTTGAGTGAAAGTGAGAGTGAAAAGTGAAAGTGAGAGTTACGTGAACGCACCCTTGGAACCCCAACTCTAAATTTTGAGTTAAGGTATCAATAAACAAGCACAAATTTGTGTCTGCTGACCTGCTTCTCGTAAAGCCATGCTGCTCCTCAATAATGATACCAGAGACAGCATGATATAATTCATCTTAACTTATACCCTCAAAAAATTTCGAAAAAACATTAAGAATAGTAATTTGTCTATAATTTCTCACGTTATTTTTATCATTATCCTTATAAACTGGTATGATAATACCTCTTTTCCATTCTAAAGGAAAAATTCTTTCCGAAATGGATTTTGTGAAGATAAGGTAAAGTGGTTTTACTAATGAGGAACAGCAAGATTTCACAAGAGCAGGCGGTATAGCGTCCAATCCAGAACCCTTACCAACGTTAAGCATCTTTATTTTTTACAAATACATTCTCTAGTAATAAAAACAGAATTAAAGTCAATGGAATCTCAAGGCGTCTCAGATTCGTAATAAGTAACTGTGTACTCCTCATAAACACTGTTAAAAAACGTGGCAAACATTTCTGAAATACTAATATGTGACGCGACCCGAAGAAAGGGTCAACAACATTTTGATAATGATTTACATTGTGAACGAAGCTTACTAAAATTCTGAGAATTTTCATTATTCTTACAACACTTACGTTCTGCACTAAACCAAGAAGATGTAGAATTATGAACAATTTTAGTCGGAACAAAAAGTTCAAAAGACTGGTATAAATAAAAATAGAAAATATTGACTGCATCATCCACACCTCCAGTCATAAACAATGCACACCAATCAATGTCTGAAAGAAAATTATTTATTGCTATAAAAACAACATCAAGAATAGATCCATGGCTATTGACAAAATTATTTATTTGTGATAAATTCAAATAATTCACTGTATCAGAAATAAGTTCTACTATTTGACGCTGTGCATATGAAGAGCCTTGTTTATACCTACAACGTGGCATATTTTCCGAGTGTATATTCCACCGCGCAAATGGCATCTTTAAATCACCTATAACAATAATAGTAGCTGATGAATATAAAACTGATATTTCCTCCAAAATTTGACACAATATATTACATTTCTCAATCGTAGCATATGGAATATAAAAAGTACCTAAAATTATTAAATCAGAATTTATTTTAAAGTTAACAAAAATATGTTCAATTGAATTGTGACTTGCATTTATTCCAACACAAGAGAAATACTTGCTTATAGCAATCAAACCTCCTCCTCAATTTAGACTAGCACTTGTATTTACATTCCTGTCACACCTGAATATGTCGAAATTATTGAAACCTAATTCCGATTAGAATATATTATTCGTTAACCAAGTTTCTGTTAATAGAAAAACATTATAATCAAGTGTAGGGATAGTTGATTTTAGTTTCTGTAATTTTGTGCGAACTCCTTGAACATTATGATAATATAAAAAAATGAATGATATCTTTTTTCGACTCTGATAATCTTGTGTGCGAGGCAAGGATAAGGAAGAAATATTATAGGTGGGGAACTACAGTCTATTGTTACCACTACTACTTGTTCTCTGTCGACATTTTTTGAATATGTGTAATCACTGGACACCCCTGGCGGTAAGAGATTTTGATGTTCGTCTTCCCTCTCTGACGACGATTCTGAATTTGCGCCTTCAGTACAGCAAGTTCCTCATGTTGGACTTTTATATGATCGAGCGAAAGCCATATGTTCTGTAGAATGACGTGACTCCCACTTTTCTTTGCATCTAATATCTGGGGGAATAATACCGTCGAGAAAAGTAGTTAATTTTAACACAGAGTATTTATTATCATTTGATGCAGCATTAACAGGCACAAGGTGGTCCAAAACACCAAACAGTATTATATTTTTCTTTCTTGATTCTCGATTCATTAATTCAGTTATACAGTTTTTAACAATATCATTTTTAGAGTTAACAACAGTACTTTCAACTTTAGAAACACGATCATTTAAGTCCTGAATCCTATCCTCATTGTCAGCAACTATCTGCACCACATTATCGAGTTTGCCTTCTAACACATCAATCTTTTTAGAAATTGAAGTATCAAGTTAAAGACAAGCATTGCCAATAATACGCTCCACGGTGGTCTTGAATCAACTTTGAATATAAAGTCTTTGCACATCCCTTTTTTTTGCTGATTTGGGTTATTTGCATTCTAAATAATGTGTAAAAAATTTATAGCCCATAACTTGTCGAGCCGTTTTTGAGAAAACACATTTTGAAAAAAAATCATCAGTTTTTTATTTAAAATGTTACATATTTGTATCAAATTATGGATTTAAGCATAATATTAATTAAAATAGGGTCAGTTGGGGTAAATCCGGACAAAATACCTATTTTTCACAAATGACGTAAGTTTTTTTATAATAAAAGGAAATTATTTCGTTTTATACTGCATTAATTTCTGTCTTGAGTTCCCTAGATTAATTTTTTATTTTTTATAAAATTTTATATTTAATTTTTTACATTTTATTGTTCGGATTTACCCCAAGATTTAGAAAATTTCTTTAAATTTGGGGTAAATCCTGACAGCTTAGTTTCTAAGAATGGTTTAAAATAAAGTTATTTTAAGTATACTACTCTATTAAGGGATAGAACAACTTGAAAAAAATTCATACTAGATGTACAAAAGTTAAATCAGTTAAGTGTTGTAGTATCATAAAAGTTAATCAATTAAAGATTCAAAAAGTAATAATCAAAAACATATATAGCTTTAACAAATTTTAATGGATTTTAATAAAACTTGATAAAGAAAAGTTTTTCGGGTCATTGAATACGAATACAAAGTCAGATTTTGAAAATTCAAAATGCCGGATCCAATATGCCGGACTTTTTTAAAGATTAATCGAATTACACTACTTACACCACTTTTTAAAATGTAATAGAAGCTCTGTCCAGATTTACCCTAAGTTTTCAAATTATCCTGTTGACAATTGTCGAGATAAAATCATGGAAGTAGTCAGAATCTCTATTAAAGGATCTGAGCTTAAAATATTGACGTCGAACTGAATTTTTAATTTGTAAATTAAGATCCAACACCTTTTGTCCGTATTTGCCCTCTGTCCGGATTTACCCCAACTGACCCTAATACTTTTCTTTAATTTTAAATAATATAATATAACAATTTAAATAATATTTCTGACACAATAAGTCAGTTTTGTTTAAATATTACAATACATGTTAATGCACATATTTTTGCTAATTTACGGAAATTATACCAGTTACTGTACAGAAAAAAAATTAACGAAAAGGTTATATATAATAAATATAAAAACGGCTCGACAAGTTATGGGCTATAAATTTTTTACACATTATTTAGAGTGCAAATAACCCAAATCAGCAAAAAAAATGATGTGCTAAGACATTTCATTCAAAGTTGATTCAAGACCACCGTGCAAGTTTTATTAAAATCCATTAAAATTTGTTAAAGCTATATATGTTTTTGATTATTACTTTTTGAATCTTTAATTGATTAACTTTTATGATACTACAACACTTAACTGATTCAACTTTTGTACATCTAGTATGAATTTTTTTCAAGTTGTTCTATCCCTTAATAGAGTAGTATACTTAAGATAACTTTATTTTAAACCTTTCTTAGAAACTAAGCTGTCAGGATTTACCCCAAATTTAAAGAAATTTTCTAAATCTTGGGGTAAATCCGAACAATAAAATGTAAAAAATTAAATATAAAATTTTATAAAAAATAAAAAATTAATCTAGGGAACTCAAGACAGAAATTAATGCAGTATAAAACGAAATAATTTCCTTTTATTATAAAAAAACTTACGTCATTTGTGAAAAATAGGTATTTTGTCCGGATTTACCCCAACTGACCCTATTTTAATTAATATTATGCTTAAATCCATAATTTGATACAAATATGTAACATTTCAAATAAAAAACTGATGATTTTTTTTTCAAAATGAGTTTTCTCAAAAACGGCTCGACAAGTTATGGGCTATAAATTTTTTACACATTATTTAGAATGCAAATAACCCAAATCAGCAAAAAAAAGGGATGTGCAAAGACTTTATATTCAAAGTTGATTCAAGACCACCGTGGCTCGACATCACTAGCCGTCAATTGAGAATTAAAACTAGTTGAAGGATTAAGATTTGTTGGAGTAGTTGAGCGAGGTTTATAACATTTTGTAAAAGATCCATTGTCAAGATTGATACTATTGTTAGCACATCCCGAATGATATACCGCTTTACATTCTGGACAATTTACAGAATCTCTGACAATATTGGATTTACATCAAAAACAAATTCTGTCACTTTGTGAACTGTCTTTGGACATTATCACCAATTTCACTTGTTTACAGTATATGGTCACTAAATTGAGGTTATGTTAACCGGTGAAAATTTCACTCAAAATATACATTAAATGATAAACTATTTTCAAGTTACAAATAAGTGTCAAATGTAGAAAAAATTCAAGCAAGCATATAATATAAGAATTTTAATAGTTAAAACCAATAATACTCATAAAAAAACACGAAAGATAAGAGCACGTTTAAGATAAGCACGTTAACTTAAGTGAAGCCAGGGATGTATTATTAATTAATAAATAATATTTTATATATATATATATATATATATATGTATATGTCATGCTCCGAGGAAAGGTACCTAAGAAGCAAAAAATTTGAGGTTAGGTTTTTAATTTTTCAAGTGAAAGTACAGAAAGAAAATCAATTATTAATTCAAAATTATTGATCTTCAAGTCTTCGTTACATCCAAAATATTAAATAAAAATTGGTTTCAAATTCAAATAATTAAAAATAAACTTTTAATCAAGAGAAATCTAATACGACCCTAACCTATAATTCGCTTGCTTCTTAGGTAACTTTCTTCGGAGCGTGACATATATATATATATATATATATATATGTTTATCAAATGAAACTTATGGGGTCCAATTCATATATAATACTTTATTAATATAGTATTTTGGAGGAAGGATGCATCACCTTGAATTTATTATAATGCATCCTTCCTCTATAATAGTTTATTAATATAGTATTTTGGAGGAATGATACATTATAATAAATTCAAGGTGAGGCATCCTTCCTCAAAAATACTATATTAATAAAGTATTATGGAGGAAGGATGCATTATGATAAATTCAAGGTGATGCATCCTTCCTCCAAAATACTGCATATGTACTGTATATGTAGCGGCCCTGGTATTTACCATTCTGCATATATATATAAATATAGAGGCCTGTATTCGACCCTAAGAAGGATTACGAACCCTTAAACAATAGCCTTTGTAAGAGGGATTACCTCGGATTACCTCGGATAACCCAGGTAATATTTTCTTTCTTCCTTCATCGGAAGGGAAACTATAGATAAAAGTCTATTATATGTATATATATAATATATATAGTAATAGAAACTCCATAGATAACGGTCTCGATAACGTCTGGGTAACGGCGCCGATAACGGTCTCTCTGGTAACGGCTACCTTTCTTTCTTTCTCTAAAGGCAATGTCAATAAGAATGTCTCTCTTTACCTAATTTGCATATTTACTCGTTTCATTTTAAAAGGATTCTTGATAATATTAATTATTTTCATAAATTACATCTATTCTTTTGTCATTCTTTTTAGTCATGCGTCATCTCTTTTATTCATAGCTTTGACACTTGTCGCAAGGCATAGTACGTTTATTCTATTTACAATTTCATTCATATGAGTAGTAACACGTGCTAATGACTCATATAAATGAAAGATTATAATATTTAGTTATGAATTTTATTTCCTGTTAATAATTTTAGAATTTCTGAGAAATAATGTATTAATTTGAACTATACCTTTAGACATTGTTCAAATATTATGTTTATAGTTTTTGTTTTAAATAATTAACTAACTGAATTACGTAATTTTTGAAATTATGTAAGTTTTAAAATATATCGGGATATAACAGTTTTTGGTGGTAAATATTCCTGAGGTGTGTACCTTCAAAACCCAAGACATAATATTTGGAAATATTACATGATTTCCACAGAATTTCCTTATAAAAAAATTCGGAAAAGTGTAGAAAAAAACTAAAAAAAACTTTTGCTCCCAGCGTTGCACAAACAAAAGTAAAAATGGTAAATTGAAAAAATAAGGTATACTATACAAGGTTGTTTCAAATTTCTAAATAGCACTTTTGACAATTTCGCCATTTCGGAAATATTGAGGGGGGTCCGGTTTGCCCCACTCACCCCTATTATAAATAATTTTTTTATAATAATACAAGGAAATTTGAATGAGAATTATATCGGATTACATTTTGAATAAAACTTTTATTACCCTTAAACTTGAATAAGACTTTTATTACCCTAAATCTTGAATAAGACTTATAATACCCTGAACTTAAATAAGAACTGTATTCCCCGGAACATCAAATAAGAACTATACGGCACAGAATCTTAAATAGAAACTATATGGCATTAGCTTTTCAATAAGCATTATATGAACGGGAGGCGTCGAATTACTTTTGAAAGAAATTACTACAAATTTTTTACCGTACTCCAAAAAATCACATTTTTATTGATGACTATGAAAAATTGTTCAAAAGTATATATAAATGCAAAAACTACACAAAATTCTACTCCAAATAGTTTATAAATAAAAACAAATAGTTGTTATTTTACTATTATTTTCTTTCATTTTGTCGAAATCGGCAATTTCAACCCCGCTCTCATTATTAATAATTGATTTTCTATATATTATATTATTTAAATTATTTAATATGTATAAGAATAAACATTAAATAATAAATTATAGAATTGTAAAAAATTATATACATATATTTATTTTTTGAAATTATGTATATTTCAAAAATTTGTTTATTTTTGCTTATTTTTTATTTTTATCCTCCCAAAGAATACGACACTGAAAGTTGCTTAAATCAAGTAACGCCATCCCACCATTGTGAAGAATATTGGAACTAAACCTAACCATAACTATGGAGTATCCGTCACTTTGAAAACCGTCATTGTGGAGGATTGACTGTATTTTATAAATGATGAAATATCTATAGGGACGTTTCACGTTAAGCGGGCCACCCCGATGGCCAAAATTGAGAGCTTCCAAAAAAATTGCTTATACTTAAAAATTATTCATATATATAAGTACTTTCGAAAAATATGTGGCCTTTTCAAAAATCCAAAATTGCGGCGAAAATATAACCTATAAATGTATCTAAATTCAAAAACAGGCCTAAAAGTGCTAATATAGAGGAATTAAATAAGAAAATCACCTATGTATTGGCGGTAAAAATTAGCATTAGGATATATACTTTATATTCCATAAGCAATAATGGTAATTTGTTATCGGTTTTCAGAAAATAAATATGGCGGATCCAATATGGTGAACAACAAATTTTTTAATGCATCGGATTTACTTGAAATATGTTACTCGGGGATTTTCTGGGTCGCTGATGAAAAATCTGATGTTAATTTTCAGAAGTTCAAAATGGCGGTCCAATATGTCAAACAAATTTTTTTTAATTCATTAGATTTATTTGAAAGTTGTTACCTGGGGGTTTTTGGGATCGCTGATACCGAATCTGTTGTTAATTTTCAGAAATTCAAAATGGCGGATCCAATATGGTGGACAAATTTTTTTTAAATTTATCAGATTTCGTTGAAAGTTGTTACTCGAGGGTATAAAAATGTATAACATGTAAACAATATTGAAATTGACTCAGGCTAAAACACAGTCTAATGATATTCTTTAAACCAAATATTAGGCAAAATAAATAAATAAATTGAATTAATCTATTAATATTAATTATAATAATAATTTATTAACAATAATTAAATTTAAAAAAAATTATTTTTACACTTCTTATTAATCATGTATATTTTCAATATATAATATAAATCAATATTAATAAAACAAATTAAATAACACATAAAGTTAGATTTGTTACAACCATTCTTTAAAATTATTGTTAAAAATTAAATAAACACACGATTAATTAACGGGAAAGTAATATTTATTATAATGAAATGGAATACACAATGTGCACAATTCGTCATGACTCGCCATGACGCCGACTAAATCGGAACTGAAAATTATACGCTTACTTCCGGCTATGTAAGTTCCTAGTTACTACAAGAAATAAATGTCCCAAACATTCGACCATCCAAAATTTTAATCTCGACCTCGAGATCGTAGTTATAAATGAAAATGGTTAACGTAGAATTATAAACGAACATAATAAAATATAATTTTGATCTAAAGAAACATATGATATTATTTTTACTAACTGACATTTTTAAAATTCAAAAAATAAGAATTTTCTTTATTTCTCTTAATCGTTAATGCCTAAACGTTTCGGGGGTTTTCTCAATCTTTTTGGTCTTGAACGCGATTCATCATAGTCCGAGTTGGTTTTCGATGGTTCCGTTTCCGAATTGCTCTTTACGCATTTCGTATCGTCATTTTCGGAAGTTGATGAGTCTGAATTCGAGTCCATCTCGATCAAATCCACTGAGCTGTCGGGATTCCTCATTTTTAGTTGGCTAACGTGTGAGGTTGATGCGTATCTTCTGTCTAGACCATCCTTTCGGAGTGTAGCGACTCCATAAGTGTCGCCTGGTTTAACTTTCGTTATGACCAATGGTTTGTATCTTGCTCGAACCTTCGATGATTCTCCTGGTGCATATTTTGCTGCTTGCATCATGACTATGTCGCCTATTTTGAATTTTACGTTTTTCACTCGGTTTTTGTCGAATCGTGTTTTATATTTATTTTGTCCTTCAATTTTGGTTCGAATTTCGTTTTGCGTGATTTCGGAAAGTGTGTAATGGCTGTCGTCGTCTAACGTGAGCACGGTGGTCTTAAATCAACTTTGAATATAAAGTCTTTGCACATCCCTTTCTTTGGCTGATTTGGGTTATTTGCATTCTAAATAATGTGTAAAAAATTTATAGCCCATAACTTGTCGAGCCGTTTTTGAGAAAACACATTTTGAAAAAAAATCATCAGTTTTTTATTTAAAATGTTACATATTTGTATCAAATTTTTTATTTTTTATAAAATTTTATATTTAATTTTTTACATTTTATTGTTCGGATTTACCCCAAGATTTAGAAAATTTCTTTAAATTTGGGGTAAATCCGGACAGCTTAGTTTCTAAAAAAGGTTTAAAATGAAGTTACCTTAAGTATACTACTCTCTTAAGAGATAGAACAACTTGAAAAAAATTCATACTAGATGTATAAAATCCTCTGTCCGGATTTACCCCAACTGACCCTAATACTTTTCTTTAATTTTTAATAATATAATATAACAATTTAAATAACATTTCTGACACAATAAGTCAGTTTGGTTTAAATATTACAATACATGTTAAGGCACATATTTTTGCCAATTTACGGAAATTATACCAGTTACTGTACAGAAAAAAAATTAACGAAAAGGTTATATATAATAAATATAAAAACGGCTCGACAAGTTATGGACTATAAACTTTTAACATATTATTTAAAATGCAAATAACCCAAATCAGCAAAAAAATGATGTGCTTAGACATTTCATTAAAAGTTGATTGCAGACCACCGTGGTGAGCTTCCTTAGTTCACCTTCATCATGTGGATTTATAAATCCGTAGAGCGTTTCAAATGGACTTATTCCTGTTGTTTTGTTCAGAAATTCGTTGAGATCTCTCTGCACTTGCTTTAATCTTAAATCCCAATCTCGTCCCTTTGAATGTCGAATACTGACAAGAATTGCCTAACACATTATAAATTTAAAAAAATCATTTTTTAACGCACCGTATAAAACTTTCTGAAAATCAACATTAGATTCCGTATCGGCGATCCCAAAAACCCCCGAGTAACAACTTTCAATTAAATCTAATGAATTAAAAAAAAATTTATTTGCCATGTTGGACCGCCATTTTGAACTTCTGAAAATTAACATCAGATTTTTCATCAGCGACCCCGAAAACCCCCGAGTAACATATTTCAAGTAAATCCGATGCATTAAAAAATTTGTTGTTCCCCATATTGGATCCGCCATATTTATTTTCTGAAAACCGATAACAAATTACCATTATTGCTTATGGAATATAAAGTATATATCCTAATGCTAATTTTTACCGCCAATACATAGGTGATTTTCTTATTTAATTCTTCTATATTAGCACTTTTAGGCCTGTTTTTGAATTTAGATACATTTATAGGTTATATTTTCGCCGCCATTTTGGATTTTTGAAAAGGCCACATATTTTTCGAAAGTACTTATATATATGAATAATTTTTAAGTATAAGCAATTTTTTTGGAAGCTCTCAATTTTGGTTATCGGGGTGGCCCGCTTAACGTGAAACGTCCCAGATATATTATATTATACATTATATTATATCATTATAAACATATTTTAAATTGTATTTTCGATTTAACAATAATATTTTTATGCATGTAAGCTTTTTATATAATTTTGTTAACTTAAGTGTATTATTTTTTAGTTACAGTATACAGTAGGAAAAGCTATACGTCAGTCACCGCCTATGAGTGCGAGTGAGACAGACTTATGCGATTCCCATACTTTCCTATGACTGACCGATAGCTTTTCTTACTGTAGAGTGTATGAATAAATAAATGAAAGAAATAGAAACAGAATATTAAAAACAGAAAGAAAATAAAATCCTACGCAAATATTAAAATAGAAATAAGCGATTGATGATATACGTATGGTATATATGAAAAAATGTAGACAATTTTCTTCCCTGTTGTATAGGTATGCAGATATAGTGAAAGACATTCAACGTCAAAGGACATAAGGCATTCGTCCGGACCGTGTAACACTTTGTGTACCGGAGCTGGGTACATCAAACTATATATACTGACACCCACACCAATTGCATAAAAATGTAAGTTTGTTTTTTTAGCCTGTTCGCTTCTCTAGCGTGTGTAACACAATATCAGTTTTACAGTTTAGAGCCACCTGAATTTTAATAGTGGTTCGATTCCTGTTTTTTGTCTTTAATTTTTTCTTCATATAATTCCGATTTGTAAAAATGTATTCTTTTTAAATATCGAAACTTTATCTTAAGTCACAGAACTTTATATGTCATTTCGTTGTATAAATTTCCAATGGCTATACTGGATGGAAAGTTTTTTGCCTTAGAAAAAGAGCTGTATATATCTTTTTTATATGATTAGGTGCTGACTTAAAGGAACTATTTCTAAACTCAATATCTTTCTAATCTTACAATTAGTGGAAGTAAGTAATCTGCATTGGTCAGATTGAAGAACATTGAATTATTTACATACTAAAAGGAATTGTTTACTAGCTTAATACATTTTTTCTGAAAATTTGCATAATTAGGTGCCTATTAATTATGTTATTGTTATAATTGTGTTCATTTTCCTTTTATAGAAAATAGAGTGCAATAAAGGACGTACATAGAATTTGACTTTATTATTATTAATTAAAAGTTCTAAAGATATCTGTGTATTCTACTCTCTTCATTTTCATGATAAATTAAAATCCAATTTAATTAGTGTGAAGATTGTAAAATTTGATATTCTATCTTGATAAACATTCTACAAAAGTTTACCTAAAAAATATATTTATAATTATAAGCAGGGATGAGAACAAAAATTTTATTGGTTTCGGTTTACGGTTTTCTGTATTCTAAAAAAATTCGGTTTTGGTATTTTTTATACGGTTTTTTTTCAAAAGCTTAGGGTGTGGAAAAATTGGGTTACGGTTTCTAGTTTTCGTTTTTTAACAATTTTGGTTGTTTTTCTCGGATAATGTATAAATAAAAATATTTGTGTGCAATTTAATTATATAAAACGAAATATGTGTACACTGAGAAAAAACTACTGTTGGTTCAATAGCACCGATGCTATTGATATTTATATTTATATATATTATTATATATGCTATATATATTTCTGTATTGAATTAAGAAAATATTTGTTAAAACATAATAATTCATAATTTAGAACTAGAACCATAATGTTGTCTAATAAAACATGCAAAATGGTTGAGATGAGGGGTTGATACAATTTAATTAAAAAAATATTTATTTGTTTGAAATAAGTGTTGCAATTATTTCAAATAAAACTTTGTTAAATTAATAAATAGTATTTACAATTTGTATAGATGTACACTTTAGACGATGCAATATGCTTTTAAATCAATAGCACGCGCTTTTGTTATTACAAACTATGTATTCAAATACGTTCAAAAGCAGATGCTATAAAATTGACAGCATCATGCTATCAAATTGACAGTACCGTGCTATAAAATTGACAGCACAATGCTATAAAATTTACAGTACCGTGCTATAAAATTTACAGCACCATGCTATAAAATTTACAGCACCGTGCTATAAAATTTACAGTACCGTGCTATAAAATTGACAGTACCGTGCAGTAAAATTGTAGTCATACTTATTTGAGTTAAAAGTATTAGATATTGTCTTATTCAAATTCAGATAATTCAGTAATTGGTATTTTAGTAAATCATCTGTTTTAATTTGCAAAATTTTATGTTCATGTTTTGGAAATACTTGAAAGAGGAATTTGAAATTTAAATTTTCCCGGGAATATATCCTTGTTTTGTGATTGGTTACTAAATATACACTATACACACATCAAATGTTAATTTTTTTTTCTCACAAGCGGTTATAGTTTCATCAGTTATGTATATAAGGAAATTCAAATCAACATCATTTAAATGTATTATGATATGTATAATGTTAAATAGTATGTTAAGTATGGGGGATTTCGCGTCAAGTGATCAAGGGGTCTTTTGGTGCAATGTTTATTTAAATAATTTTTTACTCTTAAACAATTAAACATACAAATTTGACAAAGTATATTTTGGAAAGGTTTTTTCATGCCCTTTCGATTAGAAATAAGCATTTTGAAAAAAAAAATTTTGATACAAAAAAATCAAAATTAAAAATAAATTTCAATTTTTGGGGGAGAGAGACCCGATTTTTTTTTAACGAAAGCTGAGGTTTTTTCCTAAAAGGACATATAAATGAAAAAGTGGGACTAGAATGTTTAAACATTGAAAAAAAGGGTTTTCTACTCACCGGAGCGCTCTAAACCCGGTTTTAAGCTCCGTTTAGGAGAAAATTCTTTTTTTCATTGTTTAAACATTGTAGTCCAACTTTTTCATTTATATGTCCTTTTAGGAAAAAACCTCAGCTTTCGTTTAGAAAAAAAAATCGGGTCTCTCCCCCCCAAAAATTGAAATTTATTTTTAATTTTGATTTTTTTTTATCAAAATTTTTTTTTTCAAAATGCTTATTTCTAATCGAAAGGGCATGAAAAAACCTTTCCAAAATATACTTTGTCAAATTTGTATGTTTAATTGTTTAAGAGTAAAAAATTATTGAAATAAGCATTGTACTGAAAAACACAAAAATTTAACCCCCTCCCCCTCAGAAAATATTGGACTAGGTAAAAAAATATTTTCACGAAAAATTACTATCTATGAGTACTACAAAAGCCCCAATTTTTCTACGATTGGAGAAAAATTTTTCTCCACCTTGATCACTTGACATGAAATGCCCCGTATATGTTACAATGAAATTTAATTTTAGATTCAGTTGTAAACTTATAAGTTATATCTCAAATTGTATATATTGTATGTAGAATTACAAAAAAGTCTATCTTGAAATAGGTAACAAGATGTAAAAGAGCAAAAATATGTCTATTTCTCAAAATATTTTTTTCAAAAGAATAATATTTTATATTTAAAACTATAGAATTATGCTATAAAATTGAATTTTAATTTATTAAAATCTAAAGTGTGATGTATTCTTATTAAAAATATGTGTTATTCAAACTATAGCATCATGCTATAAAATTGAATTTTCTAAAGTGTGATGTATTCTTTTTAAAATTATGTGTTATTCAAACTATAGCATAATGCTATAAAATTGATAGCATATTTTATTGATTTGAAAGTACATGCTATTAAATTTATAACAGATGTAATTTTAGAAATGAAATGCATTTCTTGATATTATAGCATTTTTCGTTAATACTATAATTTCTGTAATAATATTGTATAACATTTATTTAAATCTATAGTGCAGTAATCAATAGCATATATTATTGAACCAACAGTATTTGTATTCGAACGATATTGAATATGCCGTTTATTGCGACAAACAAATATTTCATTGATTCAATAGCATTGTTTCTCAGTGTATTACCGTAAATGAGGCTAATTTCGCTCAATTTTTCAATACTTTCCAAATAACTTTGGGAAACGATGAAAATAAATATTGGCACTGAAAATATATAATCTCTAACCCTTTATCTTCCCGATTACTGCATAAAAAAATAAAATATGTAACAGAAAATTATTTATATGCCGTTTTGAACAATGTCTAAAGTTAGTGGAATAAATATGTAAGATTGTTTTATCAATAAGTAATTATATTCAATCATTCAACTAAACGTACTCATAACCATAAAAAATAAGGTTAAGTTTGACAATTTAGTGCTTAAACCGTTTTAAATCGTTTAATTTTCAGTTATAAGAGTACTATTATTAAAAAAATCGAATTATAAATTAAAATAATTAACATACTTAAAATATCCAGGCCTAAACATATTTTTGTAGACTTATTTCCTGAGCGAATTTACACTACAAATTTGATTTTTTTTAAATTGATTTTTTGCAGAATCTATTTATTGCTTTCAGTTTTGTGCTTTATGAAAATCATGTTTGCGATACAGGAAATGTAATGCTCAGAAGGATTCAACTTAAAGATTTTCAAGTAAAGCTATATTACCTACGGTTTCATACTACTTGTTCAGTATGAAAATTACTAACTTGTTTTCGTTTTATTCTCTTTCACTATAATTACTAACTTGTGGTTTAAATATAATTTTTATTGAAAGTTATCAATGAATCTGTTGCAAATAAATTTTAAATTAAAGTTTACTATTTATATTAACCAAAACAATTGTAAATCTTAAATATTTCTCTCTAAAACGTATGTTAATCGAATTTAAAAAAATAGATATCTGTTGAGCGAATTTACCCTACATGAGCGAAATTAGCCTCTCTTACGGTAATTACTGATAATTAATTTATAAAGGAAAATGTACAAAATGTACAGAAATTGGCTTTCGGCCAAATTGGTTGAAACTTCAGAAAGATGTTCTTTGAGATGTTCTGAACAAATTACGTATGGGTTAATTTGACCCTGAAAGAATATTTTTTGTGTTACAGTGGGTAAAAGTGAGGAAAATATAAAAACGTAAATTACTCACATTCTAGACATTTTGAGGTGCTTTTGTGTAACTTTACTCATCTGATTAACTTTGAGTATCAGTGAAGTTTACTCGAAGTAAGAATGAGTAAGAGTAAAATAAATGCGATTTAAGAGTGAAATAAACGTCAGAATGACTGGATAGTAATGTAAGATTAGGATAATAGTGAATAAAATAAAAACGTGATGAACTTTTAGTGTGAGTGAAGCTTATTTGTATAAAGAATGTCAATGAAGAAAGAGTGAGAGTTAATTAAGTGTATAATTACGAGGTAAGAGGGAATTAAACGTCACATTGACAGAATAGTAATGTAAGATTAGGATAGAAGTTACAAAATAAGAAATCAGATGATATTTTAATGACAATATATAATTAAAAAGTAAGAGTGTTTGATATGAATGTGAAGTGACGTTACAGAATAAAACTTCTGTTATTGTCGTAAATAAGAAAATGTCCTTAACATGTCCTTAACTGTCCTCAGTGTATCGTGAGAATGACTAAATCATGTTTTAAAATGCCCTTAACCCCTTAGCAGTGTAGCCAAAATTAGGTTTTCGTGCCACAAATGTACAAAAAAAATTTTGTTTTTTAAATTACTTGATATGATTCTATTTTATGTTTTCGGGTCGCTGAATCCAAATATTTGATCAAAATTCAAAAATTCAAAATGGCGACCAAAAAGTGAACATTTTTGGTCAAATCCGTAAACATTAAAATGTTTTTTGTCGCTATTTTGGAGCCGCCATTTTGAATTTTGAATTTTGAATTTTTGACAAAATATTCGAATTCAACAACCCCAAAACCTCAAGTAAACATTTTTAGTCAAATCCGTAAACTTTTGAATTTTTTTGGTCGCCATTTTGGAACCGCCATTTTGAATTTTGAATTTTCAATAACGGATTTCGATTCAGCGACCCCGAAAACCCCCGAGTAGGCATTTTTAGCAAAATTCGTTAACTTTTTAATATCTATTTTTTCGATGCCGCTATAGCGGTCATACACACTGGGGGCACGAATTATTTTTGCCTCTATAGACGTCAAGCACTGTGAATATTTCTGAAGACATTGATATGCTTGAAAAACATTTATTAAAAATATGCTTCGTCAATAACAGAAGTTCAGTTCTGTAACTTCACTTAATATACATATCAATCTAAACTGTCTTACTATCCTGTCATTCTGACGTTTACTTCACTCTTAAATCTCATTTATTTTACTCTTACTCATTCTTTACTGTCATTTTGACTTCGACTAAACTTTACTGACACTCAAAGTTAATCAGATGAGTAAAGTTACACAAAAGCACCTCAAAATGTCTAGAATGTGAGTAATTTACGTTTCCCCCTTGGAATTTCCATGGAATTTCTATGGAACTTCTCCACGGAATTTTTGTATGTATTCTGTAAATGTATTCTGCAAATACATTTTTTCATTGCACAATATTTTACAATCGAAAACAATTTATATTTTACTGTCATTTGATTTCTTTTTAAGAATCGCTTTTGTTAATTTTTATTTTTACGTCAAAGTTTCCTGCTATAAATTCTCGATTCAAATATACCAAAAAGGTTTTATTTGTTGAAAAGGTTTTTATTTAACTATTTTCTTTTCGTGAAAAATTCGTTCTAGAGTCAATATAATATTGCGAAATTAAACCGCATTTATATTTTTCAAGAATATTCTTTTTATCGAACGTAATTTTTTTGTTTGAAATAAAATAGAAAGCAAGTGAATATACATATACAGGTGGTTGTTAATTAAAAAATCTTCTTTATTTAAACTAGAGAATGTAAATGTTGAAAAAATCGATAAAGATTAATAAAGAATTTTTCGAATAATATGACGAAAGAAGGTCACGTCATCTCAAAGGTGGTGCTTCACTTCTCTGATAAAAGTCTCTCAAGAGTTTTCACCGAGTTCTATACACCATTATTATAAAGGATTTTCAGCACTGTGATGTGAGAGTTTAAGGGTAAGAATTGGATCTCGCTGCTTTTTATCAAAACAGTATTAAATTTCTAAAAGTATGAAAACAAATAAAGGGGATTAGTGTGTTACAGAAGAAGGTTTTATGGAATTATGGGAAAGTCCTATAGTACCGCCCTGTAGTTATTTCTAATAAGTAATAGCAAAAAGCAAGCTGATAATAAATGCGCTGTTTATTGTATAAAGTAGGATTGTTGAAGCTTAGAAGGACTTATTATATCAATGTTAACCTTTCAAGGGGTTACATACCTTTTCGACCACAAAAAAATGATTTTCATAATTAATTTTAGAGTTCTCATTAAAACTTTATTGAAATAATGTGCATTGTTCCAGATAATACATGTTGTCATGACATTTTAGCCACTTTAAAACTAAAAAAATATTAACATTTGTAGAAACCGTAGCTGTTTTACCAAAACCCTTTTTTAAGGTGGCTTGCGGTGTGCACGATAAAACGGAAACAACTCAAATCAAAAACAAAGGAAAATTTGTTAGTTTACTATGTTATCTTGTTCGTGAACGAAGGGTTATAAGAAATCTTTTTCTAGAAATGGCAAAAGAATTTTACCAAAATTTGAATTTTTAGGTTTTTAAAAACTGGGTTTTTGACCGAAAAAAATATAAATTTTGGTACAAATTTAAATTCCTTCGTCCACAAACTAGCTATTATATCTATCAAGAAACCCTGTAATTTTGGTTCTAATGCACCGATTTCAATGAAAATTTGGGAAAACATTCTCGAAAATATATATATGCTTTTAAAATAAGCAATAAAACTTTTTTCGAATTTTTGAGTTCCAAAAAGGTATGTAACCCCTTAAAGATGAAAAGCACACATTTTAGAGAAAATTTTGGATAACAATTTTCTCATTGAGCAGGGGTATATAAAAATTCAAGAGAACTATTTTCTATAAAATAATAATTGTTTAAATTAACGTGTCATCTCTTCTTTAATCAATAAATATTCTGCTGAGATTTGTTAATAGTTATTTTATTGGCAATTGGGTCCGAATTTTCCAAACAAATCACTTAAAACTAAAAAAATTTCTTTTTGAACTAAAATACTATTTAATTTCTAATATGGTTAAAAAGAATCCCTGAAAATATTAAGCAAACAAAAAAAATTTTGCAAAAGTTATTAACAATTGAAATTTCTAGTACTGCTCAATAAAAAAACTTTTCTTGAGTTCCAGTTGACGGATTTAAAAATGTTTAACAGTTATTTTATTAACCCCTTCTGGAACTGAAATATTACAAAGTGAACCAAAAATGTGTAAGATCTTCCTATCAATTAAATCAGTAGAAATTTTTAACTCGGAAGTTTTTAGGGTCGCCGCTGGAAAATCTGAAGTCGGTTTTTCAAAATTTAAAATGGCGGCTCCATTATGGTGAATGACAAATTAAAATAGTTGGATTTGATTGAAACTCGTTACTCTGAGGTTTTTGGGGTCGCTGATTACGAATTTAAAGTTTAAATTAAAAATGAGTAATTGAAGTTTTTGATTTTTAAGAAAATATTCTTCAATGAATTACTTAGAAGTTAACGAGAAGAAAACAAAAATTATTTTTTATAAAAAAGGTGGACATGCGGCCAATAAAAAATTTAATTTTATGTACGGGAAAAAAATCGAAATTGTAAAGAAATATATTTATTTAGGTATTCCTCAGACTCAAACTGCGTCATACGAAGAAGCGTTAAAAAATGCGAGTAGCGCTGCGTCATTAGCAATTAACTCGACTCTTTCACTCATAAACAGAATGGAATTAAATACGTGGGCAGTTCCATACGAAAAGCAAATGTTGGATCACCGATTTTTCTTAAAGTTCGTAATTTTGTAGTACTTGGGGTACTAAATAACTGTGCAAACAGTTTTGCAAAAAAAAATTTTTTTGCAAGATATTTAGATATGAAAAATTGGAAACTGAAAAAAATGACTTTTTTTGAGAATTTTTATTTCGAAAACTATTGATTCTACAAGAAAAAGTCATTTATTCAAAATTGTAGAGAAAATGTCAATTTTTTATAATATTGAAAAAAATTTAAGAAAAATTAATTTTTCAATAATTTGTTTAAACAATAATTTTTTATTGTTAAAAAAAAAGTGAAGGACATCATGGAATATTCTAGAAAAATTATTTCCTCAAAATTTGAACCTTCCTTAATAAGTGGATAAATTTTTAAAGAAGTGTTTTTTGGTGTTTCTGAGAAAAAAATTTTTGAAGTTTGCGCTACGAGTTTTTGTGCGTTGCGCTAACTAAGCAGCGCCTATATCAGTGTATTTTAAAAGATGATATGACCTTTACTGCTCACCCCGAATACATTTATTAATCATATACCTATATATTATTATTATAAACAGTTTAACAATATATTTTTAAACATTATTTTTCTTTATTAATGTAAAAAATCTTTTCCTTCACACTTTACCCAGGCTTAGGACTGGCAACATATATTTTATTTTAAATGCTGGCGTGTTTAAAAAATTTGTGTTTAATTATTGCAAAACACTTATGCATTAGAAACAATGTTTGAAAAAAAATTATTAGAAAAATGTTTTAATTTTTTAAAAAATTTTACATACATATTGCAAATAAATTATATAACTGTGAATACAATACCAAAAGAATTTCAATTAATTACATGATGTTTAATATTTGGGAATGGGTGTCGTCGAAATTAGAAACAAGTTTACATTTTATTTCTTTATTTGAAATTGGAACAAAAGAATGGAAACTTCTTGTACCGGTGATTGTTTTACAAGATTTAAATCGTTCAGATATTTTTAATTTTATATTTTGATGGTCTTCAATGGAACAAAAGTCAAACGTAATTGTGTCAAATTTATTTTCCACTAACTGAAAAAATGCTTTAGGAGATGTAATTGGTTCAGTATCTGGTCTTCTTAAACTTTCACGTCGTACAAATCTCTTTACTGTACCACCAAGTCCATCACAAGCATTTTTCCATGTGAAGTCGCAAAAAAATGCCATTCAGCTGCTATATTAAAATCATCGAAATGGTGTGTTAAATTGATAAAATTTTTTTTATTTTTGTACTGCGATGCTGCACCGTCGGAGAAATAATAAATTTTTTTAAATTCATCTGAACTATACTTTGTTTTAAGCCATGTAATTAGTCTTTTCTGGAAAAGGTAAACAGCTTCTGTGGTATGTTCATTACATTCAGAAATTATTACAAAGTTTTCAAATTTAGCAATACTATTTTCGTCACGATCAGAACGATAAATTACAAAAGGATGTATCGTTGTTTGACTGTTGTTCCAGTGATGACTCTGTATTGCATTTTGAATAATAAAAGTATAATTTTCAGAGAAATCGCCGATTACAATGAATTCACCTATTTTTAAATTCAATTTTAGATCTTTCAAAAATTTATTTTGATTTTTAGCTATGAAGTTATGTGTTTGAAGCACATTTAATTGCTGCTTGAAGTTGTTAAGAAAATCATTTGCTTCCTGCGTGACCGTTTCTAAAGAAGAACGATCAGTATTTAACCATTGTTGATAAGTTAAGGATTTAATGTTATTTTCTAAGAGAGTTTCTTCTATTTGAGATACAATGTTTTCAATACCAGGGCAAAAATTACACTTTTTGAAATAACAATCTCTTGTTGGTTCAACACAAATCACACTATTTAAAATATCTATATAATTTGTAACTGGAATTTCATGAAAAATACATTTTAAACCATTCAATAATAATTTGAAATTTTGATGGATTTTACATACACATACGATATGTGTTCCATGACTGTCTGCAAGAATACATTGCTTAGGACGTAAAGAAGCAAATTTACTAAATCCTACTTCTATTTATGGATTCTCTTTTTTAAATTCTACATAAGCTTCCTTTACATTACACAAAATTAAATGTTTTTGTAACTTTGCTTTTTTACCATCCTTTTGATGAACAGAAACAACATCTTTTTGACCTGGCATGACACGACTTATTTCCTCGGACATATAAAAATTTACCACTTTTTCTGATTCGCTATTAGAAAAACTATTACATTCTCTTGCAGGTGGATATGATCCAAAACCATATTCAGATTGAACATTTTTGGCATGTACAGCTAATTTATACGAAATTTTAAATTCTTTTTGTAATTTTGCAATATCCCAAGTAAGGGGAGTAATTGTTAACCAATGGATTTTTTCTCTAACAGTTGATGCACTTTCAAATTTTTTTTAACTAAATTGATCATTTCGTGCCCATCGTCATTCTGAATATATTCTGGATCAAATTCACTTGTAGGTGAAATAGAAGAACTCTGACATGAACACAAATTATTTTCATTATCATTGACATCAATTTCAGTACTTACGTAACTGCTTTTTGGTGGATCCAAGCCCTTTGATATTAACAATTTACAAGACATGCAAATATACTCTCCAATATCCGGAAATTTCTCCTTACACAATGCAGTTGGCCGTGAGATATTTTTCTTTACCCAAGAATGTTGAGGAAGTTTGAAGGGATTGCAGCAAATCTTATTATTTGGCATTCTTAACACTTTCGAAAATCACAAAACCAATGAAAAATCACAAGCTTAAAAACGTCCGAAGTGCACAAGAGCAAAAACAAGAGTGACAAAATGTCATTCAGGTAAAAAATTAACCCATAGGAAGGGCCAAGTATAGGGTCGAGACGGGGGCGTTACCGCCCACATCATTGCAAGGAACCAATGGTAAAGTTTTTAAATTAAAAATCAATTAAAATTACATTATAACCATTCCTTTGAAATGTTAAAATACACTGATATAGGCGCTGCTTAGTTAGCGCAACGCACAAAAACTCGTAGCGCAAACTTCAAAATTTTTTTTCTCAAAAACACCAAAAAACACTTCTTTAAAAATTTAACCACTTATTAAGGAAGGTTCAAATTTTGAGAAAATAATTTTTCTAAAATATTCCATGATGTCCTTCACTTTTTTTTAACAATAAAAAATTATTGTTTAAACAAATTATTGAAAAATTAATTTTTTTTAAATTTTTTTTTTAATATTATAAAAAATTGACATTTTCTCTACAATTTTGAATAAATGACTTTTTCTTGTAGAATCAATAGTTTTCGAAATAAAAATTCTCAAAAAAGTCATTTTTTCAGTTTCCGATTTTTCATATCTAAATATCTTGCAAAAAATTTTTTTTTTGCAAAACTGTTTGGCACAGTTATTTAGTACCCCAAGTACTACAAAATTACGAACTTTAAGAAAAATCGGTGATCCAACATTTGCTTTTCGTATGGAACTGCCCACGTGGGACCCGGTTCCTAAATTATTTAATAGTCTAATTTTAAGCACCTTTTTTATGTAATCCAGATATGGGGTCTACGTTCTCTTGACGATATTGAAAAAATTCAAACCAATTTTTATAAAAAATTACTTCTTGTCCCTCAAAATACTCCGAATTATGCGATCAGATTGGAGGTAGGTGCCCTTAAATTATCCAGTAGAGTTCTTAAGTTAACTTTCAATCTGATTGAGAAAATTTTGGAAATGAAAGACGATAGATTCCCTAAAATATGTCTACTCAGACTTATTAAATTGGCGAATTCTTTAAACTCAACCCCCAAATATAATTGGTGCAAACATGTTGAAAAAATATTAGAAACTATTGGAGAAACAATTTCTTGGGATTTACAGTTTATAGACAATAAAGAAAGATTAATAAAGAAATATGAAACCTATCTTCCAGCAGAGGATGTAAGCTCCCTGTCAAATTCGAGATCTCTTCAACTCCTACCGCAACTTACCCTAAGAGAGGGAGCACAAAATTATTTAAGATTAAAAATTCCACTAATATTTGTCAAAGTGTTAGCTCAGATTCGATTAATTAACAACTATAATACTAGAATTATATTTAAAAATAAAGTTTTGAAATTAAATACCGGTTATTGTTGCGGAGATTCCGAGTTGAGAGGGAGAGAATTGTATCAAATGCTGATAGAATGCGATTTATACAGAAATATTAGGAAACAATTTATCTGTGCAAGCGAGGACACTTCCATAATAAAAGACTTTTGTATCGAATTATTAAATTTTCCCTAAGCAGAAAATGTTAAAGCATTAACTTTTTTCGTTAAAAATGTAATAATACTTTTGAAGACCAAACAAACATGAAATTTGAGGGACACCACTGACATTTTTGAAAGATTTCACTGACAATCCACGGTGGTCTTGAATCAACTTTGAATATAAAGTCTTTGCACATCCCTTTTTTTTGCTGATTTGGGTTATTTGCATTCTAAATAATGTGTAAAAAATTTATAGCCCATAACTTGTCGAGCCGTTTTTGAGAAAACTCATTTTGAAAAAAAAATCATCAGTTTTTTATTTAAAATGTTACATATTTGTATCAAATTATGGATTTAAGCATAATATTAATTAAAATAGGGTCAGTTGGGGTAAATCCGGACAAAATACCTATTTTTCACAAATGACGTAAGTTTTTTTATAATAAAAGGAAATTATTTCGTTTTATACTGCATTAATTTCTGTCTTGAGTTCCCTAGATTAATTTTTTATTTTTTATAAAATTTTATATTTAATTTTTTACATTTTATTGTTCGGATTTACCCCAAGATTTAGAAAATTTCTTTAAATTTGGGGTAAATCCTGACAGCTTAGTTTCTAAGAATGGTTTAAAATATAGTTATCTTAAGTATACTACTCTATTAAGGGATAGAACAACTTGAAAAAAATTCATACTAGATGTACAAAAGTTAAATCAGTTAAGTGTTGTAGTATCATAAAAGTTAATCAATTAAAGATTCAAAAAGTAATAATCAAAAACATATATAGCTTTAACAAATTTTAATGGATTTTAATAAAACTTGATAAAGAAAAGTTTTTCGGGTCATTGAATACGAATACAAAGTCAGATTTTGAAAATTCAAAATGCCGGATCCAATATGCCAGACTTTTTTAAAGATTAATCGAATTACACTACTTACACCACTTTTTAAAATGTAATAGAAGCTCTGTCCAGATTTACCCTAAGTTTTCAAATTATCCTGTTGACAATTGTCGAGATAAAATCATGGAAGTAGTCAGAATCTCTATTAAAGGATCTGAGCTTAAAATATTGACGTCGAACTGAATTTTTAATTTGTAAATTAAGATCCAACACCTTTTGTCCGTATTTGCCCTCTGTCCGGATTTACCCCAACTGACCCTAATACTTTTCTTTAATTTTAAATAATATAATATAACAATTTAAATAATATTTCTGACACAATAAGTCAGTTTTGTTTAAATATTACAATACATGTTAATGCACATATTTTTGCCAATTTACGGAAATTATACCAGTTACTGTACAGAAAAAAAATTAACGAAAAGGTTATATATAATAAATATAAAAACGGCTCGACAAGTTATGGGCTATAAATTTTTTACACATTATTTAGAGTGCAAATAACCCAAATCAGCAAAAAAAATGATGTGCTAAGACATTTCATTCAAAGTTGATTCAAGACCACCGTGAATCTTTTCTAAATGATAAGAATAAAATCAGCTTATAAATTACAAACCAATATCAGATTTTCATTAACTACATATAAGATGTAAATTTAACACAAATTTATTAAATAGTATATTGCGTGCCTAGGGGAGAAACGCAGTCTTTTCCGACGAGGGTGTCGTTTGCCGCACGAGCGAAGCGAGGGCGGCAATCACCCGAGGCGAGAAAGATGCGTCTCTCCGAGGCACGCACTATACTTTTCACAACAACCCGTTAAAAAACACATATTATTGTAAATAATTTTATTAAATAATTGATTTCATTTTTTAAACATAGTTGTGTTGAAATTGTTTAAAACTACTGTTGTGCGTTGTTTAAAGTTCTAATTTCTAACATTTCTAATTTCAATGTTCTTCATTCTCTGCTAAGAGATTCTGTTTGTCAAAAGTTTAAAGAAAATCGAACGAAAAGCAAAGATTATTGTCTTGTCGAAAATGTTCTCTTGAGTATGAGGGAAAAGCACCCCGAATTTTGTAAAGCATATTTCCAAGTACTGTATTTGCCAACTTCGAATACTGATGTGGAACGCGGCTTTTCGTCATATAGAGATAGAGTTGAAACCCCTAAAAACAGCGTTTTTGGCCATTTTTGAAAAATTGTAGAGCTAAACACTGACGTGCTAGAACCATCGCTATTGTCAGAAATTGACAATTGATCTTTGCTCTTTAAAATGAGCCCAAAGCCAAATTGATTGCATGAACCCTTAAAGCAGGGGGTGGGTATATGTCAAGGGGTGCAAGAGAAAAAAAAACGCATTACGGAGGTCCTTAAAAATCAATCAGATTTACTTGAAAATTGTTACTCGGGGGTTTTTGGGGTCGCTGATTACAGATCTTCATTCAGATTTGAAAAATTCAAAATGGCGGATCCAATATGGCCCTAATGCCCTAATTCCCTTTAACCCCATCTTTCAATGGCTCCCTTAACCAGACACGGCATTAATGCCACTGCTGGTTCAGGACCTAAAAATACCGTTTCAGAACCTATTTTTGCCAAAACATCTACCCTTTTATTGCCCTTGATTCCCGAGTGGCCCGGTACCCAGATCAACAAAAGTTAATTTATTGAACCTAACTCGTCTAGTACGCTATGGCATTCCCAGACAAGCTTCGATTCTATTGTGGGATTCTTTAGAGCCCCTAGGGCCGCCTGACTATCCACACAAATACTAATCCTTTTGCCCCTTGTCCCCTTTTGAATGGACATTTGGGCACAAGTTAAAATCGCACAGACCTCGGTCTGCCAAACCGTGGCATATTGTCCTAGTGACTCAGCCACTTTAATGCAGCCAGTTTTTCGATATATTCCGAAGCCTGCACTGCAATCCATCTTGTAGCCGTCCTTGTACCACACCTCGTCCCCAAGTGGAAACCCTTTCTTCCAGTCTAATCTGGAAGGTATTAGTATCTTAAAGCGAGGTTTAAATTTCACCCTCTTGATCATCCTATCTTGCACCATACTTAATTCTGGAATTGATAGGATTGAACGTGGGAGCTTGGTGTGTTTACCACTTGACTTTCACTTTCCCTGCGCGTTTAGCCTGCTTATAGTAAGGGCCGCCTTTTTTACCGCAGTAATATATAGAGGTACTTCAGCCAGTATGAATCCAAACGCTGCTGCAGGCGTGGTCCTCATGGCCCCTGTAATACCCCTAAAAACCATTGCTTAGAGTTGGTCCAGTTTCTCTTTGACCGTTATCAATTGAGTTCTAGACCACCAAACCACCACTGCGTGAAGAAACCTGGGTTTTAGAATCATCTAATAGAGCCAGTTGACCATATTGGGTCTTAGTCCTCACGATGACCCTATCGCCCTTCTACACGCCCAGAACGCAGTACAGAATTTCCTATACTGATACTCGAAATGTTCTTTCCAACTCAGCTTTTTATCCAGGATTACTCCCAAGTATTTAGCCGATTCGGAAAAAGAAATCTCTTGTCCATAAAATACCGGCTTCTTTAAACTCGGTATCTTGTATTTCCTAGTGAAAACTACTATATTCGTTTTCTTTGGATTCACAGAAAGTCCAGTCTGACTGCACCAATTCTTAACAATCATTGTCCCGAGTGCAAGGGATAATCCCTTAGACATTCTTGTCTGATAAAATTATCCACAAGTTTTTCTAACGCCTTTAATATAAAGGAGGTTAGACTAATTGGTCTGAAGTCCTTTACAGCAGTATACCTTTGCGACCGGCCTTTGGGATAAATACCACCCTCGTCCTTTATACTCACACATATACATTAAACACATACACATGTATACTCAAACATATACATTAAACACATACACATGTATTCTCACACATATGCACTAAACACATACACAACTATACCCACACACATATACACAATACATACACATATACACTCAATACATACACATGTATACTCACACATATAATTTTTAAACAAAATTTTATTTCTTCTAAATGAATAAACCGATTGAAATAAATCAAGCTTAAATATTAAGGATAATTAAATATATTTTTAAAGAGTTTATTTTTGAATAATTATTTAACAAATTTGTTATAAATAAATTTTTTTTAATTTTCTGCGCTTTTGAAAATTTTTTAAAAATATCAACATAACTAAAACTATTAGAAATCAAAAGGTATAGTGTAGAGGTGTGCAAAATTCGAATCGACAGAAATTCGAATCGAACTAGCTAATTCGAAATTCGAAGTTTCGAATTTCGAATTGGCCGATTCGAATCGAAAGTAAATTCGATTCGAACTAGCTAATTCGAAATTCGAAGTTTCGAATTTCGAATTGGCCAATTCGAATCGAAAGTAAATTCGAATCGAACTAGCTAATTC
Organism: Leptopilina myrica (nomen nudum); assembly: GCA_032872475.1. Taxonomy (NCBI): domain Eukaryota; kingdom Metazoa; phylum Arthropoda; class Insecta; order Hymenoptera; family Figitidae; genus Leptopilina; species Leptopilina myrica (nomen nudum). The sequence continues at coordinate 22,938,116 of CM065463.1, forward strand.
GAAACTCCGAGTTCGAACTTCGAATTGGCTGATTCGAATCGAAAATAAATCGAGTCGAGTCGGTTAATTCGAAATTCGAATTCGGAGTTTCGAATTGCACAGCTTAACTCGGTTATTTAATTAGCACAATTATTTTGACAGAAATCCTAACCTAAAATTAGTAGGCTGGTATTCATAATATAGCTATCTAGTACTTAGAAACTTGTTGAATGTGAAGGAAATATTTTGCTTATTGTTTCTATTACATAAGGAAAAAAAACTCATTTTGAAAATCTTTTGCACAATTTTTAATAAATAAATAAATTTAATGTTTCAAGAACAATTGAAGAATTTTTTGATAATTTAAAAAAAAACATTTTTTGGGAAATTTTAATTTATAATTTTGAATCTTGTTTGTGTATGTATTTGAATTTTCGGAAATATTGAAAATATTAAATATCGAACATATTGGAAATATTTAAATTCTTTGCAAGAATTCAATTATTTTCCTAAATAATATCAATCTTCGTAAAATTAAATTATTTTTAAACAAAATTTTAATAACATTTTACGAATAAATACAATTATTTTCTAAAATTTTTATAATTACTTCAAAAAAATTTAATTATTTTTTTAAATTGTAAAATTTTTGAAAAAATTCAATTTTCAAAAAATTCCACGAAAAAATTCATTTTTTAATTCGTTATAGAGTATATCTAATAAGAAATTAGTTATCTTCTAAAATTTTAATAAATCCTTTTAAATAATTTTTTTATTAATTCTTTGCAAAAATTGAATTATTTTTAATACAATTTTAATCGAATTTCTCGAAAAATGTCATTATTCTTAAATTTTTTTTAGAATTATCTTATAAAAATTGATTTAAAAATGAATTTCAGTTAAAAATTTAGATTACAATTAAATTTCGTAAAATTAAATATTGTAAAGTAATGGATTTGAAAATTCTCAAAGAACAATCGATTTAAAAAAGAATTTTAGTTAAAAATTCTTGCAAAAAATAATTGAAATGATAATGATTGTATCACTCGTTTATTTTTAATTATTAGAGACACCTTATTTTAACACATTATTGGTATTTGTATGTTATTTATATATTAAAATTATAAAATTAATAAAAAATATATTGACATTTTTAAGGAAAAGTTTCTAAGTACTAGATAGATGCACTGTAAAATTTTTTTTTGTAGATTTACAGTTTTATTTAGAATTTTATAGAAAGTTATAAAATAACGTCTTTAAAAGTAGTGAATTTAAAATTCCGTCTGTAAAATTAATACTTTTAATGTGTCAATTTTACAATTTTCTGTATATTTACTACTCTGAAAGTAGGTAATAAAAAGACAAAAATATTACCTACTTTCAGAGTAGTAAATTTACAGAAAATTGTAAAATTGACACATTAAAAGTATTAATTTTACAGACGGAATTTTAAATTCACTACTTTTAAAGACGTTATTTTATAAGTTTCTATAAAATTCTAAATAAAACTAAATCTACAAAAATTTTTTTTCAGTGTGTATTATGAATACCAGCCTACTAATTTTAGGTTAGGATTTCTGTCAAAATTATTGTGCGAATTAAATAACCGAGTTAAGTTGTACAATTCGAAACTCCGATTTTCGAATTGGCTAGTTCGATTCGAATCGGCCAATTCGAAATTCGAAACTTCGAATTGGCTAGTTCGATTCGAATTTACTTTCGATTCGAATCGGCCAATTCGAAATTCGAATTCGAAGTTTCGAATTGGCTAGTTCGATTCGAATTATTCCCGACTCGAGTTTTCTGTTGTCGAGTCGAATAATTTTCTATTCGACTCGATTAAATGCACACCTCTAGTATAGTGTAACAAGACTATACTTAGTTTATGATTAATTTTAAGGTTATATAAATGTTAACTCGACAATATTTTGTTTATTTCGTAGATGCAAACAATGTTTTAATTGAGAAAAACATCAAACTCGCATCTCCGCTATATAATATTTTTGATTGTAACTTTTTAAAAATTGTTGCTCATAAATGTTCTCAACGTATTTTGATTTCTTATAGTTTTAATTTTATGTTGGAATTTAAAAAAAAAATTTTAAAGACGCAGAACATTTAAAAATTATTTTTTTATAAAAAATTTATTACATAATTTTTCAAAACTAAACTCTTTGAGAACTCTCTAATTCTTCCACGCACACCTGAGTGTGTGATCACATCACTACTGTCATGGGCAGCGATCGTAATATATTAAGGTTATATATTGTTATAATAATCATTTATGTTAATACTCCCAAAGTTCTAGATTTCAAAATGTGGAATTTTAGTTTTACATTGAATTATTTATAACATTTATTGAAATAATTCTTTTTTATGTTGTACAAAATAAGAATAAGAAATGTAAGAATAATAATCTAATAATTTAATAATTAAAAATAAATAATTTTAAATTAAATATACTGTCCCTTATTATTATTATTACAGTAATATTATTGTAATATTTTAGTATAAAATTACAGTAATCGTACAGTAAATTTTTTAAAGCAAAATTAATTTAACATTTCAGTACTATTACTCAAGCATGTAAAGTGAATAAAAATAACTTAAAAGTGTATATTTAATGAATAAACAAGAATTTTATTCATATTTTATCATTAGAAACAAAATTCCCAAGTAGCACGTAAGCTTATAGTGACATCACTGTAATATTACACTGGAGATTCGTAATCCCCACTGCAATATTACAGTGATCTTACTGGGATATAAAAATGTCTGCCTGGAGGTAGTTTTACGTTTTTCTATTAAGGTAATATTACAGAGTAATGTTAAGATAATATTAGAATAATTTTATAATTTAGAAAATAACAATTCACCAAGCTAGACTCAAAACCTGAACCTTGTGTAGAGTAAGCAAGAGTCTTACAAGAGAGCCAAACTTACTTGAACTTACTGAACACAAGGTTCAGGATTCAAGTCCAGACTTGGTGAAATGTTTTATTTCTAAAATATAAAATTATTCTAATTTTATCTGTATATTATATTACATTACGTTAATATTACAGTGTAATATTACCTTAACATTGTGAGGTAATATTACCTTAATATTCCAATTAATTTACCGTAATAGTACAACATAATATTACCTCCAGGAGGACATTTTGATATTCCAGTAAGATCACTGTAATATTACAGTAGATATTACGAATCTCCAGTGTAATATTACAGTGATGTCACTATAACCTTACGTGCAGCTTGGGAACTGTTTTGAAATTTTTCCATAAGCGTGTAATATTAAAGTAATGTTACTATCATGTTACAGTACAGTAGCAATAGTTATTAATAATATTATTACAGTACAGTAATAATATTACCCATCAGACAGATATTTAATATAATAATACTGTAAAATAATATTATTGTAATGTTACGTTTATATATGGAAAAAGGATATATGCGTGTAACTGAAATTTTGTTTCACAGCGTTTGCCTTTTCGAATAAAAACTAAAAATCTATAGAAAATGAGGCATAAAATGTACAATTATTTTATCCTTTATATTCTCAAAATGATCCTCTTTTAAATTATATACAGTTTTTAAATGATCCAATAGTTCGTCTGTAGTTCTGGAGGTATCACTTGTCAAAAAATCACAAAATTTTTTTTCGATACTTTAAAGATATTCATTTTTGAAAAAAAATAAAACAGTACAATAAAATAGAATTTATTAATAACTTACCTTAAGTAGATAAAATCAAATTAGTCAATTAAAAAACAAACAATTACTATTTCTTAATATAGTAATTATTAAAATGAAAATCAAGTGAAAATAAAACCTCAAAACCTACTAGAGCTTAAAGAAAGAACAATGAAACAGAATACAACTTCACCGAGAAAACAAAAAAGGATGAGTAAAATATTTACTTATAATAAATAAATAAAAAACTTGCCAATAGAAGAAAATTATTAATTTTTTTGATGGTATTTAAAAACGAAAGGAAAAGCAAATGTTTGAATTTAAAATTGAACCAAAAAAAATATAATAACTAGAAGAAGAAAAATTAAAACCATCTGACGATAATCTCAACACAATTACAGAAATGACACACAAGTACTAATCTCAAATCTCAATATATACTAAACTAAGAATTCAGCACTTACCTTACTCAAAGTCAATGGTATACAGAAGAAGGAAAGTCATAGCTCTTATAGAGAAATGAATCGTTCTCACTTATAGGTGAAAAAGCTTTAAGCCATCTCGCGGCAAAAATGAAAAGCTCATGTTTTTAAAGCGAAATTTAAATCACTAACCAGACTAACAATCTGTGCTACAAATCCTTACACAATGCAGAATTATTTTAAAAAAATTTAAAAATACGATGATGTTAAAAAATTGTTTAAAGCAATAATATTTTTTGAATTTGCTAAAAAATGTATTATATATTGATGGATTTAAACATACTTTAAAGTATACAAATTAATCAGAATTTGTAAAAAATTATTACTTTTTTGAATTATTTAGTATCAAAATATGTATAAATGAATAAAATTTTCAAAACAAGACTATAAAAATCTTTAGTAAATTTTATAACCTTTATTTAAAGGCGAATATAAAATCAATTTAAAAATCGTATATTCGTAATAAACGACCCCAAAAACCCCCGAGTAGCGATTTTTAGCCAAATTGAATCGATTAAAAAAATAAGCATCCGTCATATTGGATCCGACACACAGTGAACGGAGGTACACTAGTTTATGCGAAAAATGGTAATTTTTAAATTGCGTTAAATTAACGATTTAACGATTTTATGTCATTTCTCAAACTGAAAAATGATGTTTTCTCGAATAATTATAACCAAAAAAAAATTTGTTAATAAAATATCAATTGCTTTATAATATAGCTTTTTATTTGAATAATTTTTTTAAAAAGGTATACAAAAAAGTACAACCGAGTACGATTCTAATTCTTTTTTACAAGAGTAGCCTAAAGTATCTTTTAATGACCTACGAAAAAAACAGCTGCGCAAACTTGCACAAAAATTTTTTTTTGACATTTTTGTTTCATGTGTCCGATTACAACAGTGGTTCAAAATGATAAAAAGTGGATTATAACATTAAATATTCAATTAATTCATGGTAGGCATTTTTTACGAGTGTTTTTTATTGTGTGTCTTGATAAATGTGAAATTAATATTAAAAATTTTAAAATGGCGGTTCCAATATGGCGTCAAATTTATTTAAAAATTGTTTAGTTTCTACGAAATTTGGTATTCAAAGGTTTTTCATATATCTGTTGATGAATCTAAAAGATAGAAAGTAATATGAAAATAATTTCTTACATTTTCGTCCTAAAAAAATATGTTATTATTAAATTACTTTCTTCCATTTTAATTGTTCATTTATTTTTCAAAAGAAATTCTCTTCAAATAATTAATTCTAATAAATAAAGATATTTTTATATTATGACATATACAGTGATAGAAGGTAACTGTAAAAGTTTAAGTTTGATATCAATATTGTGACTACTCAGTCTGCAAATATAATAGTTATATTTATAAACATTTTTTCATTTTTTATAAAGCTGACAGTCACTTTCACAGCTGTCAACTGTCAAATTATAAATATTACCGAAAATTCGGGACACTTGAGTATACAAATCTTATAGGTAAAATTTTTATGTAGATTTACTCATTTGTTATAAAACTGACAGTCGATTTGATAGAATAGAATAGTTATTTTTGTGCAGATATACTCATTTTTGATAAAATTGACAATCACTTTGACAGCTGTCAACTGTCAAATTATAAATATTACCGAAAATTCGGGACACTTGAGTATACAAATCTTATAGGTAAAATTTTTATGTAGATTTACTCATTTTTTAAAAAATTGACAGTCACTTTGACAGCTGTCAACTATCAAATTTAAATTAGACATAAAATTTGGATTTAGAAAGTCTCAAAACCTGTTAGAAGTTGTTTTTGTGCAGATTTACTCATTTTTGATAAAATTGATGGTTACTTTGACAGTTTTCAACTGTCAAATTTTATGATATATTCTTATTAAGTATGGCGAAATTAAAAATATCCTAAAGTTTCGTTGCAATCGGTGCAGTCTTTCTAATTTTTCGCATTAAATAGGGTTTCTCCGACCACTGTGCGACATTTTGAATATTGAAAAACCAACATCGGATTCGTAATCAGCGACCCCAAAAACTCCAGAGTAACCATTTTAAACCAAATTGAATCGATTTTCAAAAAAAGCATCCGCCATATTGGATCCGCCATTTAAAATTTTTGAAATTCAACATTGGATTTGTAATCAGCGACCCCAAAAACCCTTAAGTATACAATTTCATCAAAATTTATCAAAGCGTTTGTCCACATTAACAATTTGTTACAATCTTAATTATTTGGTAATATAAATTGTTTATAACATTCGAATATTTACCTGCACAAATCTTTTACAATTCACAGTGTACTCTAAGTATGTTTTTCTTAAAAATAGATGCTTTTGTTAAACTTTGCAATAAAAAAATAAATATAAACAAATTGAAATTTAAAATTCAGCCTCGACAAACCTCTTCCAAATTTAATAATCTTTCATTAAATACAAGTTTTAGTAAAATCGGTTCAAAAATGAAGTCTCTAGACTATTATGAACAGTAAATTGCAGGTTGGCCCCACTGTGGAGCGTCCGACCGGTTCTTAAAATGGAAGTATCAATTGTAAACCTATATTCAGTAGCTTCTAAGTCCGAAAATATTGATTTTAGAAAAAAGTTGTCAAAGAATAAAAGTTTTAGATTTATTTCAAATTTTGAAAAATGTAAACAAAATTTTTTTTATAAACAAATTGAGTTTTCCTTTTAAAATAAACGTTTATTTTTAGATTCCGGTACTGCACATGTTCTAAATCAGTTTATATTAATATAATATAACCTACAGTTAAAAAAAATTAATTTGTTTATTTAAAAAAAAAAAATTTTACATTTCTTAAAAGTCGAAATAAAACTAAAACTTTCATTGATTGCCAACTTTTTCCTAAACTTAATATTTTTAAACTTCTAAAATATGGGGAATATATATATATATATATATATATATATATATATATGTAAGTAGAAATTTTTTTAATTTATAATTTGAAAAGTAATACTGTAAAATTAACTACAAGTAGGTAAAAATAAAATATTAATATTTAAAAAAATTCAATCTTAATTTATGAACAAATATAAATGTTGAATAACCAATATTTTAAAACAAACATAAATAATTTTTAAAAATAAAATAAAAAGAGAATTATTATTTACATACACTTTTTTCACACATAAATACACAACATATATACACTGTAAAAAATTTCGGAATTTTTTCCGCTAAAAAACTAGGATTTTTTCCGAAATTAGGTGGAAATTACGGTTTTCCGAATATTTAGTAGGAAATATTTCCGAAATCAGTAGGAGAAATACTTTTTCCACAGAAGAATGGAAATTCTTCCTCAATTGTCGGAAAATTTTCCGAAAATGATGGATTTTTTCCAATATTTGTCGGAAATATTTCCGAGGAAAAATGGAAGAATATTTCTTCCACAGTAAAACGGAAAATATTCCTTAATATTCGGAGAATATTCAGGACCTTACGGATTTCTTTCCAATACTTATAGGAAATATTTCCGAGAAAAATAGTTAACCAATTATCGAAATTTGACTTTTCTAACCATTTGTTAAGTATATCAAAAAATTATTTTTTTCACATTTAATTTATAATTATTAGTTAACGTTTTTTCATTAATTACAAAAGAAAATATCCGATATGTGTATTTACATACTACTCTTTAAATCTAAAGAAGTGAAAATTCACTCAGAATACATTAAAAGTATTCCATGTAAGATAATAAGTATGTATATATATTTAAAAATAAATGAAAAATCATTTATAAATAAGTCTACATACACGTATTTTTTTGCGTGAAAGACTTTTGACGTAACTTTTTTAAGCGAATTTTCACTTACTTAAATTTAAAGAGTAATAATTAGTTTATTTTTACTGATTTAAATTTAAAAACTGATAAATTAGAAAAATAATTTTTCTACAAAATGTGTCTGCATATGCAGTAAGTAGTTCTTAAATATTCCTCAAAAATCTAAATATATATTATAAATTTAACGGAAATGTGAAAAGAAAAAGTTAACAATACTCTGAATTGGTTGATCAACAGTTTTAAAGAGATTGAATCTTTCGAAATTCCATAGAAGTTAGAAAGAACAGATTTTACTTCACATGTTTCTTAAAAATGATACTTTACAGCATATTCTCATAGCCTCCCTTGGTCGAGCGCGTTTAGGCGCGCTCCCAATGGTTGATGGCTCCTTTAAAAAAAACCTACGCACAAACAGCACTATAAGGCTGAGAGTTCATATCGTGGTAGATAGATAAATAGATACTTCCGTAAAAATGTTAATAATAATTTTTTTAAAATTAATTTACATTTATTTTAATATATCAGAATACAATATAAACAGTTTTGATTTTTTACATAAATATTCAAATGATTTATGTAGAATTTCCGAATAAATAGTAGGAAATATTTCCGAAATACATGGGAGATAATTCCTTTTATTTATTTGGAAAAATTTCCACCGTTTGGAGTTCCGTGCTGTCCGTATTTTTTCGGAAAAAATTCCGAAAAATTTTTTACAGTATATATATATATATATATATATGGGACGTTCCATGTCAACCAGATCAGAGTTCTGTGCATAATTCTATGGTCTCGATTGTAACGTGTAAGGTCTTAAAATGTTCGTCTTGAAGTTCTCTATCAATTACGATCTGGCCTTTTTAATAATCCAAAATGGCGAACAAGTTTAAACACATTATATGACTGAAAACCGCTGCCAAGTTATAAATTTTTGTTATAATTTTGGTACTCATTTCATTCGTTTTCGTAAATCTTGTGTTTATTTCATGAACACTTTGCTTCCTCATAGAGATGTTAATAACAATAAAGTATAAATTTAGAACAATTATTCTTAAGTGCTGTAATATTTTTTTCTCTTTATTTAATACTTTCACATGAAACATTTTTTTTCACAATTTCTGTTTTTTAAAATGTCAATAACTTCTTTATTTCTAATCGAAATAGCTTCAAAAATAGGTCAATCGAAGGGTTTTTAATGCTCTACAAGTTGGTAACTATGGTTTTAATGTTATTTCTACATTTTTCAACAAAATTCTCAAAAAAGTCTTATTTTCCAAAATTTCTGATTTTTAAAAGTTTAATATCTCCGGTGAATATGAACGAAAAATGTTCATTCTGGGCTTAAAAGATGCGTCTAAAAAAATTCTACAAAATTAGAGAAAAACATTTATAGGTTTCCTAACATTTTTTTAAAGTTATGGGCAAAAACCGTTTTTTTGAAAAATTAAAAATCAAAAAAATAAATAGTTAAACTTTATTAATCTATTTCAAAGTACTCTCATTTTATGTCCGCAGATGAGACCTACAATTAAAAAAAAATTCAGCCCAAAAGCTCTTTATAATTTGGAGATATTTATGAAAATGTGATGTTTACACACACACACACACATACGGAATGACATTTTGTAAAAATGTCATTTTTGAACTCCTGAGGTCAAATAACATAAAGATATGTTAAAAAATCGAACCTGAAAAATTTTGGTATTATAATACTTCCTCAGTATGAGGAAGAAAAAATAGACATTGTCTAATTGAAACATCATTTAAGAAGAAATAAAAAGTTCCAATTGGCATTACACGGCTCACCAACATTGTTGGAGGTTTAAAAAATTAAAATATGTTGACATTTTTCAAAATTTTTAGAAATACAAAATGGTGGATTCAATATGGTGGATTATTTTTTTTTAAATGACCCAATTTACTCAAAACTTGTTACTATGGGGTTTTTGGGGTCGCTGATTACAAATCTGAACTCAATTTTCAAAAATACAAAATGGCAGATTAAATATGCTGACCTTTTTTTTAAATGACTCAATGTACTCGAAACTTGTTACCCGGGGGATTTTGGAGTCGCTGATTATAAATCTAAACTAAATTTTTAAAAATACAAAATGGGAAATTGCTTCCGATGGTTGAGCTTGAAGGATTGCACGTGTGGCCTCTCTTTTCAATATAGCAACAACTCCGTCGCATGCGCCCTTCCCGAGTCGAAATTTAGAGTCGAATCAAAGTCTGCTAAGACCTACTTTATGGAGGATCTAGAAGAACCTAAAGAGGCTTCAGTTATGTTGTTACAGGTTCGATTTTAGATCGTATAGGGTCTACATAAGACCGTTTTTGCTATCTATAAGGCGTTAAGGAGGTCTTAATTTAAGGTCTCTTTAGAGCATACTAAGTACTACGCACTACAGAGTTTAGAATTCGCGCTTGCGCAAACAAGAAAAAAAGTACTGTTAATATTGAACAAAGAATCCAATTTGTTTTATTAAATTTTTTGTTCTCTTGCCAATTAGAATGTTTTGTAAACACAAAATTTTATTGAATCTTAATTTTATAACAAAACTAATTTCCAGGACAACAAAAAACTCATCATAACAACGAAATCGGATTATTAATTCAGCATAAACAATTCCCTTTTTATACGTTACCTGATTTTCTTGTTAATAATTACTACAACACAACAAAAACAATAAAATAACATCGAACTCGGATCAAAAATATATATTTATTTTGTAATACACATATGTATACATGTATATATATATATAAATAATTATTAACACAGAACTAATATTTACACTAAAAGTTTTTATTGTATATATGAAGTTTTTTTAAACACATTCAAACCGCACTTTGTGTAACATTTCACTAAAACACAAGAATACAACTCGGAACACAAGATGAAAACAAGAAACTTTATTTTTTAAATAAAACAAAAACACTATTTTTAACACTACAATAAACACAAAGAATATTTAAAATGAAAAAAGTTAAACTGTTGTTTATTTATTAAATTTTTAAATATTATTGTCCTGGCGAGCGCGGTTTGAGTGTATATCTCTCAAATGCTAGAAAGCAACTGACGCTTCAAGGCATTTCTTTGAAAATTTCCCTGAAAATTCATAAAATTCCTAAATATTTCTCATAGAAATGTTTGTAAATTTCATTCTTACCAAGTATATATAAAAAAAACTTGTACAAAAAAATGCACAAAATAGACGAGAAACCTTTATGGCTGGTCATCCTAAGTGAAACCAGATGTGTCAAACTTTTCGAAACGAGAAAATATATCTAAAGATCTTGCTCAAGAATGAAAATATTTAACTGTACACAAAATGATTTTTCTAAGAATATAGTTTTACTCTTTATTTATAATTTAAACTTTTAAATAAATATAAAAATCAGAATATCATAAATATTTAATATTATTAATATAATACTTCCTTATATTTTAATTTCAATATATTATATTATAAACATAATACAATATTAATAATATTAAATTAATTTGAAATTTTATTATAAACACTAAAAATTTAATGTTTTTTAAATTCACTGTAAACATTTTAATTTTAATCTATACCTTAAAAATATAGCAAAATATTATTTATATCAATTTGTCCAGTTAAAATTGATTAAAAGTTTAAATTATAGAAGTAAATATAACTATTTGCTTTTGTATTTATTTATTTACAAACTATCTATTATAAAAAATATTTTTGTAGTTGTAAAATTAACTCAAGTCTAACATTCAGTAAATAGTTCCTAAGTATTACTTTGAACTTAAAGCGCAGACGCAAGTCTCAACTGACAAATGCAGGATATGAAAAAAATCTTGAAAGTATCTAAAAGAATATAAAATGTTGTTTCAGGACTTGTTAGATTTTAGGGAGAACTAATTCTAAATATGCTCTTGGACACAGCAGAGTTTAAAAGTGTTTAAATATCCTTTACTAGGTCTTAGTAGACTTTAAGTAGAATTTATAGGATCTAAACGTACTTATAAAGAAGTTAATATGCTCTAATAGATCTTAAATCAATTCTAAATTTCGACTCGGGTTACCATGCGCAGTTGCATGAAAATGCCATTCCGTAGTAATGCCAAAGTCTTCGTCAAAATGCATCAAATTTTTCATTTGGAAACGATTTTTGTAAGTTTGTTTCGCGCCATCAGTTACATGAATAACTTTTTTAACTTTAGGATAGACATTTTTAATTTCCGGATTAATCATAGAATGCATTACATACATGGCAGTAGTATCATGGGTTGTGCATTCGGACAACAGCACAAAACTACGGTGTTCGATTTTCTCTCCACCTCTGTAGTAAATTACTACATTATGAACTGTTGATTGGTCATTGTTATAATGAAAAGCTTGTGCTGCGTTTTGCACAACATAAGCGTAATTTTCCGAAAAGTCAGAATATAACATTACTTCTTCTTCAGTTAAGTTATTCTTTCGGTTGAATAAATATTCGGACAAAATATTCCACAAAATCTTCATCAAAAAAACATTCTTTTTCAAAGTACATCTGTCGGTGGATTGCCATATACTGTAAATTATTTGGACTATCTCGTTTTCATTTAAGATGTTAAGAACGTAATTAGAATAATTGTCGATTCCAGGACAAAAAAAAATTCATTAAAATAACAAGCTGGTTTTGCGTTTTCACATGTGATAAACTTGAGGCAGTCATTATAGTCTTGAATTTTCTTAGGTCGGTGATTTGTCAAATTCTTCGATCATTAATTTGAAATTTTCGTGGATGATACATACACAAACACTATGTGCTCCACTTGAGCTAGCTAGCACACACCATTTTGGCAGAAACTCCGCAAATTTACTCAAACCTATATTAATTTTAGGATGTTTTTTCTTAAACTGTTCGTGCAGAATTTTAACATCAGTCAACGACAATCGTTTTTGCATATTTTGTTTTTGACAATCTATTTTTTCGCTTACAACGTCCTTTTAATTTGGCATAACCCTACTATTAATATCATTTTCGTAAAATACTTTCACTATTTCACTTGTGTTCACAGGTAAATTTTTGCTTTTCTTTGGCATTGGACTTCCCAACACTCTTGCATATTTTTTCAATTTTTTAGATTTTTGAGCCATTCTTTAAAAAGTATTAAATTTACTTTGAATTTTACGAATCGACCAGCAATCAGGAGCTGTTGTCAAAATGGATAATCGAAGAAGATCATTTTCAGGTAAGCTAGCAAATAGTTTCTTCAGTCCAGTGAGAAGTTCTTTTAATTCATCCTCTATCGACTTGCACGTTATCTTCTTTGGACATGATTCCTCTTTCACGTCTGAACAGTCATATTCTTAATTTTTTGCAAACTTAATATGCTCTTTGATAAATGGTTGCTTGGTTACAGTATACACTATTGTTAAACGATTAACGAAGTTAATATTAATTGTATTTAACCTGCACTTCATTGTAATTCAAATTATATCCGTTCGTGAAAAGAACAGTGACTCTTCTACAGAAAAAACTCAATCCAATACATATGTGAATCCTCTAAAAGTTGATAGTGGCAGTGGTAAAACTTTGAGACCAATTACTAAAAAGTTACTAGAGCAATTTTCACATTTACCTATCAATGCCAAAGTTTGCAAAAATTAATTAATTGCGTAAGTTATTCTAGTTACAAAACTTACGTAATTTTGACCATTTACTTAAGTGACTGTGATTACGTAATTTACTCTGGTAACGTAACTTATATTAATTACTTACGTTGCTCTAGTTACGTAAGTCAGGAGAAGCAATTTTTCTGTAATTGACCATCAATAATTTTGTTTTTCAATCTTTTATTTTGTGTTCGACACGAAACTAAATTTGTTAATTTAGTTTTGTGTCGACTTGAAACTAAAGTCACTTTGTCAATTTAGTTTCGTGTCAATTCAAACACTAAAACGAAAGTAATTTTCTATTTAGCTTTGTTTTAGTAGCGGTCCCTGGTTTTTTCATGCTCTTTCGATTGGAAATAAGTATTTTGAAAAAAAAATTTTGATCCAAAAAAATCAAAAGTAAAAATAAATTTCAATTTTTGGGGGAGAGAGATACGATTTTTTTTAACGAAAGCTGAGGTTTTTTCCTAAAAGAACATATAAATGATAAAGTGGGACTAGAATGTTTAAACGTTGAAAAAAAGAGTTTTCTATTCGCCGGAGCGCTCTAAACCCGGTTTTTAGCTCCGTTTTGGAGAAAATTCGTTTTTTCAATGTTTAAACATTCTATTCCCACTTTATCATTTATATGCCCTTTTAGGAAAAAACCTCAGCTTTCGTTAAAAAAAATCGTATCTCTCTCCCCCAAAAATTGAAATTTATTTTTAATTTTGATTTTTTGGGTCAAAAATTTTTTTTTTCAAAATACTTATTTTCAATCGAAAGAGCATGAAAAAACCTTTCCAAAATGTATTTTGTCAAATTTGTATGCTTAATTGTTTAAGAGTAAAAAATTATTGAAATAAGCATTGTACTGAAAAACACAAAAATTTAACCCCCTCTCCCTCGGAAAATATTGGACTAGGTAAAAAAATATTTTCACGAAAAATTACTATCTATGAGTACTACAAAAGCCCCAAGTTTTGCTACGATTAGAGAAAAATTTTTCTCCACCTTGATCACTTGACATGGAATGGCTCATATATATTCCCTATATTTTGTAAGTTTGAAAATATTGAGTTTAGGAAAAAGTTGGCAATGAATGAAAGTTTTAGTTTTATTTGGACTTTTAAGAAATGTAAAAAAAAATTTTATTAAACAAATTAATTTTTTTTAACTGTAGGTTATATCAGAGTTATATTATATTAATATAAACTGATTTAGAACATGTGCAGTACCGGAATCTAAAAATAAACGTTTATTTTGAAAGGAAAACTCAATTTGTTTATAAAAAAAATTTTGTTTACATTTCTTAAAAGTCGAAATAAATCTAAAACTTTTCCCTAAACTGAATATTTTCGGACTTATAAGCTACTGAATATAGGTCTACAATTGATACTTCCATTTTAAGAACCGGTCAGACGCTCGGACGACACGCGCTAGTATCAGTCGGGTAGCAGTGAGTGGGCCAGAGGAACTTTTTATTTCTTCTTAAATGATGTTTTAATTAGACAATGTCTATTTTTCAGTCATATAATGTGTTTTAACTTGTCCGCCATTTTGGATTATTAAAAGGGCCAGATCGTAATTGATAGAGAACTTCAAGACTAGTGTTGCATTCGAGCGAGAAATCGTTCGAAAAGAACGAGAAATCTCGTGAAGAAGACAATGAAAACAATTGAATATTAAATCACATTCAATTGTTTTCATTGTATTCTTTACGAGATTTCTCGTTCTTTTCGAGCGATTTCTCGCTCGAATGCAACACTATTCAAGACGAACATTTTAAGACCTTACACGTTACAATAGAGCCCATAGAATTAGACACAGAGCTCTGATCCGGTTGACATGGAACGTCCCATATATATAAATTAAATTTTTTTAAATATATATATATATATATATTACCAATGGAGATGCTATTTAATAAATTTATATAAGTGGAAATAAACAAGTAAAATGTCTTCCGAGCGAGGACAACGACGCTAGTTTAAATATTAAAATGTAGACTTTCAGTTGTGCATAATGATTTTTCTTGTACTAAAAATGAGAGAAACAATAATTTTTATTAATAGTTAAAGTTCAGATTTTTTAAGTGCGGACAGGGACATCACTGAAATTTTGCTTCTAATTCTTTTGCCAAATTTTTTCAAAGAATTTCTAGCGACTAAGAATTGTTAATTTAAGTAAAAGGAGTGATTAAGAAAATTAATTGACTTCAAAAACTTTTATATATGAACTAGTATTCCAGAGTTTTGGGCAGGACATGAAAATCACATTTTAAATTTAATCACCCATATAACCTTTTATAAGAGCCCCATAGTTTATTTTCGATTATCAGTTACGAAAAATAACACAGGCATAGTGATGCACATCAAGACAATATTATCTTGAACTTGCTTCAAATTGCTTGACGTAACAAGAATCTTGTATACCCAAGATTATTGAACATTCAATTGTTTATATATAGAAAATTCTTGGTATTTCTTAATCAGATTTGTGCGTTAAAATATGTAAGAAATTTAATACAAATTAAAAGTTATAAAAATCCTTGAATTACAGAAAATGGGTTCTATTAAGAGAGGGAACTCATATAAAATAGAATAGAAAATAATAATTAATATTAATTATTATATATTAATAGAAAATGGAAAATATGACAATTTTACCAATTTTATTATCATATAGCACTGACTGCAGTTTAAAACAAAGAAAAAACATTACGAAAATATAGCTCTGCATGTAATTTTTTTATGTAACACTAAATGCCCAATTAAAGAAATGTCCAAAAAGTAAAAATTGTTGTTGAATTAATTTATTATATTTCACTTTAAGTAGTTGCGAACTATTTCAAAAAAACCTTATAAATTGTTTGAAAATATTCTTCAAATTTGAATTTGAATTTTAATTTTGAAGTTGAGTTGTACGTAGGGTAAATGTGGGTATTATCGCGGTATTTTGTATTTTCATGAATATTTCAAATAATATAAAAATAATTTGTCACTAAAAAATCACACCTTAAACCACATCTAAGACATTATAATATGCATCATATTTGTTATTATTTTTCTATTAATCAATTTATTAAAAATGTTTTAAAATTGGTTGTCTGAAAAAAGTTCAAAATGGCTCACCTGGGTTTAAGATTCAACTCTGCAGTGGTGTCAAAAATTATTGTTTTTATATTATATAAAACTATAAGAGATGATTCTTTTTTTCTATTTTGGTAAATTTATTGTTGTTGTTTATAAAAAAATTGTTTAGTTAAAAAAACTGATTTTTATTAAATATTAAGAGTCTCGATAATAGAGACATCTTTTTTCTAACTTGTGGATATTTTCGCGGCTCCTATCATAAACCTCCCAGTGGACACAAAAATCGCCTTACGTTTTAAGAACGTTCCTAAAACGTTTTAGGAACGTTCTAAAAACGTTCTTGATGTTCTGTGCATTCCGAGACCTGCTTTTTCTAAACATTATTTTTTCGAAATTAATTAATTATTTCAAAATTATCAAAGAATTTAGAAAAAATTGGTTAGCATAGTGGGATACGAGCCAACGAAATCTAGTTCTTGCTCAAGAAGTTTATTTTCGAGAGATTTGATTCGGAAAAATTGATTAAATTCTTTTACCTTTAATATTAATACTACCGAATGATCAATTCACATTCTTCAATTACATTTGCCTATGAATTGAAAATAAGGCTTTACCATCTTTAAGGAACTCCCTGCATTATCATGAAATAATGCAGGGAGGTATAGTATATGAGGAGTTTCATATGAGATTGAGGGGTCAACTCTCGGATTTTTTTCAAATTTCATTTTTCAATAGGGTTTGTTTGCCTATGTAATTATCCCAAATATTAATTAAAAATATTTAATATTTTGTTAGATATTTGCATTAACAAATTAATGCAATATTTTTTTTAAACTTGAATAACTTTTTTATTTTTGCTTATAGAAAAAAGTTGTCTGAATGTTTTTTGTTAAGAATGAATCAAATGTTTTGAAAAAAAATTAATTAAATAAAAATTAACTTTTTTAGTGTAAGGGGAGTAATTAAATAAAACACTTCTTAAGTGATGTCAGAATTTATTAAAATAATGTCTTATCGGACCGAAGGTTCACCACAAACTGCCCATCGTTACAATGTCCCGTTATCGTTACGTAATGAGGGGGGTTTGGCGTCATATCGCCATTTACGAGGGAAAATGTCTTACAATTCGGCCGTCCTGACCAAAGTTCGACCTCGAACTAATACATTTTCTTTTCGTCGTCAACTACAATTTAGGATTATAATTATTCTCACACAAAATTCATCACCCACACTCGCCTCAGATCTGATTTTCTCAACATCACGAGTACACTACCCCGATCTGGCCCCAAATTTTTCGCGATTTTATCAACGATTTTTCCTCGTTGATCTACTCCAAAAAGTAGCCTACTAGCCGTTGTTCCCGTTGAACTATGTATCGTATTATTCAGGGCAAACTCAACGTCAGCGAGCATCTTAAACCAGACTTTACCCACAACAGGTTCAGAGAGTTTTGCAATCATGGGGCACGTAGAAAAGGATTCCATCATTCCGTTTCCTATAAATAAGGCCATTTCTCATCTCGTATAATTTATCTTCCGACAATTGTAACTTTTCACGCAATTCACGAATTTTTGGATCTAAATTTTGGCAAATGGTTAAATTTTCTTCGAGAGTATTCTCCTCGACAATCATAATGTTGACTGACCTACTAAAGGCGTCAACGTGTTTCATCTTTTCCCCCGCGCGGTGTTCAAATACTTTGTCATAGTGTTCGAATTCCAGTGCTCAATTATCAATTCGCGTATGTACATCTTTTTTTTCTAGCGTCAGCTTAAGCGCGTTACAATCAGTTATTATCTTAAACTTAATTCCCTGGAGGTAAACGCGGAAACGGCGTAGCGCATATACAATTGCCAAAGTTTCTAACTCGAAACTATGGTATTTAGTCTCCGTTTCTGTTGCCCTTTTAGAAAAGTAAAAGATTGGATGAAAACAATTGTCGGATTTACGCTGCATAAGGACTGCGCCAAATCCCAACTTGCTGGCGTCGCAGTGAAGTTCTGTTTCGTCATTTATACCGTAAATTCCCAAAACAGGTGCATCCGTTAATTTTTTCTTTAAGGTTTCAAAAGCGTGCATCTCTTCTTTGTCAAATTTAAATGTCATATTTTTTTTAAAAGGTTATAAAGAGGTGCAGCTATTATTGAAAAATTTTCCATGAATTTACGAAAGTATGCACACAGGCCCAGAAAACACTGAATTTCGCGTATGCATCGTGGAATCGGATATTCTATTACGGCCTGAATACCGTGATTAGTTGGTCTCAAACCCTGAGCAGACACTTCATACCCCAAATACTCTATTCGCGTTTGTAAAAATTTACATTTATCTAGCCGTAACTCGAGTATATTATCAACCAGCGAATTGAACAACGACTTAAGGATCTCAAAATGCCTCTCCAATGTCTCAGTAGCGACAAGTATGTCGTCCAAATAAACAACGACATCACCCGACTTAATCAACTCCTCGAGAACAGCATTGACAAATCTCTGAAATCTCGCGGGAGCAGTTTTCAAACCGAAAGGCATTTTTAGATATTCAAACTGCCCCAGCGGAGTAATAAATGCAGTATATTTTATCGAATCTGGTGACATTGAGATGTGATGGAATCCATCCTTCAAATCTAGAATTGTGAAAAATTGTTTATCTTTTAGCTTGTCGAGCAAGTCCTCGATCAGTGGTAAGGGATAATTATCTCTCAAAAGGATTTTATTAAGGAATCTATAATCCACGCATAATCTATATTCGGAATTTTTTTTCTTTTTTACTAGGACAATTGGAAAAGCATACTGAGCATCAATTTCTCGAATTATTTTCTTTTTTATTAAAATCTCTAATATTTTCTGAAGTTCTCTTTTCTCTTCAAAAGATAATCTACGCGGCCCGAAATAAATTGGTCCATCGTTCGTTACTCGTAAAGTTAACTGCATATTAATTTTCGAACATATTGGGCGTTTTTTATTTTTATACTTAATAAAATATAACTGAATTAATCTGTTTTGTATATTCGCGTCCATTTCCGGATTCACCTCCAGCGCATCTGCACTGTCATCCTCGGGTATGTTAATGTTAAAAATTTCTCTCGTGGCTATAGCTTCCGCCAAAGGTAATGCTTTCAACTCCAGATTAAATGACTTTAACGCGTCCCGGCCAAGAATAACAGAATTACGCATCGTATCGTCGGGTACAACGAACAATTCCAATTCGCGTTCACAATCGTCCATCGAAACATTTACTCTTACAACACCCAACATTTTCAAAGTACTATCATTTATTCCGGTGTACTTACAATTCATCGGCTCGTGAAACTTCATACATTCGCTCGGAACACAACTTTTCTTGAGAAAGCTGATTGGGCTGCCGGTATCCAGGAGAGTATCCAACGACGACACTTTCTCTTTTACTCCATTGCAAAATCGAAAATTGCATATTTTAAAACACTGTTCTTCAATTGACACTTCATTCGTTTTTTCAGACGAATCACAAAACATGTCACCAGACAACACATTTACACCATCTTCGCTCTTCGTTCGTTGGTCCTCGGTAATATTGCTGATTTGCTTGGAAATCCGTTGCTGTGTATTTTTCCCAGGACAGTCCTTCAATACGTGACCCATTTGGAAACATTGAAAACAAGCACCTGCTTGTCTCTTAGGAAGTCTGCACTCACTTGATAGATGTCCGAATTTACTGCAGTTGTAACATCGTATTGTTCTTACCGATGTATTACCATCTGTGGAAGGACCATCATTCTTGAAACTATTGAAGGAGGGTTTCTTTGCTTCGATTGAATTTCCAGTGGAATTTCTAAGAGTATTTTTTTCGAAAGCTTGTAATAATTTTTTTGCTTCAGCAAAACACTGAATCCTGGCTTGATCTCTGAGTGTGACGTCCGGAATTCCGTCAATGATGTAATCCATTAGATCCTCTTCGTCTATCGGTACGGCGTTCGCCAAAATTAATTTATCGTGGAAATAGTTGCTGAAGGTCTCCGACGATTTCCAAACTCCAGTTTCAAAATTTTTTCTTAAGCTCATTCGACTCTGTCTATTATCAAAAATAGAAGTCATCTCTATCAGAAGGTTTTCGACAGGCATGCTGATGAATTCCGGTTTCGAATGAAACCACCGTAATGCTCTATCTTTAAGTTTAAGACTCATCAGGAGTCGCGCACGAGGATTATCCATCTCGTATGTGGTGCACAGAAGTTGGAACTGTTCTTTCCAGTTGCGGAAATTGATTTTATCTCTATCGAAGTCACATAACATTTCCTTCAAAGAATTGATGTTTATACCCTGTGACTAATGTGACGTATGTGACATCACAGATAAGGCGGGAGTTCCTGCACGCTGTAAATCTAATTCACGTCTCGTGATTCTCAATTCCCTTTCGAGAAGATCTCGTTCTCTTCGAATTAACTCCATCTCTCTGTCTCTTGTATTCATGGTTAGAGGTGGTATGTTTGTTTGTTGTGTTTGATGGAGACCAGTACCCGTCGACCCTGCCGTTTCATCATGGCGGTCCAAAAGGGAAGGTGATTTGTCCCCTAGCTGATTTTCATCTGTTTCTTCAGATTCCCTTTCAATATTGATCTCTCGGTTCGGATCGTTGTGAATATCACTTGTCTTTTGAATCCAGGCACCACTTGGGTCAAAAACGTGTAATCGCCTTATGATTTCGGCTTTTGTTCCATAAACTGTTACCCCACATATCCTAGTTACTTCCTTAAGAGTGGCTACTGTAAATATTATGGGATCCATCAGAAGAGTGTGAGTAAAAGTATCCCCACCAATCAATTCCTACCACTTCGTACCAGGAAGAACTGCTCATATCTGATGACAATTACGCACTATTGTCGCGATTTTAGCATCACGTCACGTTCACTTTCAGGAACTAATTAAAGGATATCCTGAGACCGCCATTAATGATAATGGTTTTGTCGAACATAAAAGTCTTCAATTATCGGAAATTTTCGAATCCTTTACCACTTTCGACACAAACACTTTTCACGTGATTTTTTCCTTTAATAATCCGGAAGATTTCGTAAGTTTTCAGGATCACATCAGCGTGAAATTCACTTATATGTATCACCACGTGGTTTTCATTCACTTAGGAAAATTTCCGTTTTTCACATATATTTCAGAAGATGTTGTTCAGTTTTCGTCTAAATGTCTCAGTAAAATAACCGGAAGTTTATATAATTAATTAGGAGTAATTAATTATAAAGCGAAACACTTAAGAGACTGAAACGTGGATCGCGTCTTTCAGAACTAAAATGAGATCTGTGGTGAACCGATAATCGTAAGAAATCGGCCGAATTAATTAGTTAAAAGAAAAATTTTATTTTTTTGTATGGGCGTTTGAATTAGAATCCCACTTCTGAAGTTTGTAAGGGGAGTAATTAAATAAAACACTTCTTAAGTGATGTCAGAATTTATTAAAATAATGTCTTATCGGACCGAAGGTTCACCACAAACTGCCCATCGTTACAATGTCCCTTTATCGTTACGTAATGAGGGGGGTTTGGCGTCATATCGCCATTTACGAGGAAAAATTTCTTACATTAGTAAAATTATTTAAAAAATAAATTTGTTTTTTAATATTTAAACCTGTTATCGGCCTTCAATCAAGCTGAAAAAAGATAAATATTGCTTACTATACTACAAAATAACATGCCAAATTTGGCGAACACGTTATTTTTTGTTTTTGAGAAAAAAATTTTCAAAAATTGAAGTGCAGGTAGCGAGCCGACTTAGCTGACGCGACAATCAGAAATTTTCGTCTCAGGAGTCATTGTCGCGTTATAAACTTTTTTATTTTTGCTTATAGAAAAAAAGTTGTCTGAATGTTTTTGTTTAGAATGAATCAAATTTTTTGAAAAAAAATTAATTAAATAAAAATTAACTTTTTTAGTAAATTTATTTAAAAAATAAATTTGTTTTTTAATATTTAAACCTGTTATCGGCCTTCAATCAAGCTGAAAAAAAGATAAATATTGCTTACTATACTACAAAATAACATGCCAAATTTGTCGAACACGTTATTTTTTGTTTTTGAGAAAAAAATTTTCAAAAATTGAAGTGCAGGTATTTTTTTCTCAAAAACAAAAAATAACGTAAATGTAAATGTAAACAGTCAGTTTAAGGCGATTCAGGTGCATCAATATTTTTTTGTACTCCATAAAAGTTTTCTAGGGAAGTAAAGTAACAAGTTCATGCAAAAAAAATCCGTCCATTTTACGTTTTAACAAAAATAATACCAAGTATTTAAAAAAATATTTATTTTTAAAAAAGTTTATTTTCAATAGTTTTTTATATAATTTGTTTATAAAATGTTAATAATAAATTAAGTTCTGCGCCTCCTAGAGAAAAAAGAAAAATTGTTTTGTATTGCCAACATTCCCCTGAATAATAAACCGTTTTGAAAAAAATGTACGTTAATTACAAAAAAAGTTATAAAATAATAACTGTAACGGTGCAAAGCGATTTATGGCTTGCAAGCATGGCTTCCAATGACGCTGTGTACACTGGCGCTGCGCTACAAGTTTGTATAAATTCCAACAGTTTAAATATTTAAGAAAAGAGTAATACAGTTAGTTTTTTTAACAGTGTGATTGTTTTATGGATTATGTAAATTATATTAGTGTCTAAATTTAATTAAAAAAACTCACGAAACAAATAAAACTAACCAATTGGAGAAACAAAGTCAATCTTCTTCAAAGAAGAAAAACTTTAATATTTTCAACAATTAATTTTGCGCAACATGAATTGAAAATTCAATTCAATTCTTCCTCTTGAGTATGAAATAAAGTAAGTTTAATAAAAAAACCATATAATTTAAAAAAAAAGTTGAAAAATCGAATTTCAAAAGTGGCACTTTCAGAAGAATCACCTAGTATAAGTATATTATTTTTATTGTTTATACTCCTGCCCTATTGGCCATACGCATATGACAATAGTGCCCGAGAAATACTTTTTTGTATTAATCATAACCATTCTACATATGGAATTTCTATATATTAACCTAACTTGCTTCTACAGCTGGCTTTATTAGGAACTTTGGAATAATATTTTATTTATTATTATATATTTTTAAATGGTTATATTAATTTATAATAATAAATTTAGACATTCTTAACAAATGCCAATACTTTTTATTATATTTTTGTACTAAAATGTATTTCTTTTAAATTATTTTCTACTGGCAGAAAATTGACAGTTTTAATCATTTCTAATATTTAAAATTTAAATTTTACAAAAGATATTGAGATGGCGCTCTTGAGGTTCTTCAGCCTCCACGGTCCGTTGGGACTAAAAGCGGTCGCGTCATGGGGGTTGTCTTAGTAAGGAAGAGGTATCGGAGCCTTTTTCCCGAAAAGATCGCCCTAAGTGTGACGAAGCTGTCGCATCCTGAGTTACTCGAGGGAAAAGTGTTTGGCCGTCCACAATCACTATTACGGGATTTGGTTGTCCCGAGTTCCCGTAGACCTACCAGTCAGCAGGATCGGTGCTGTGTTTTTGAGCCGTGTTTTACCGGCAGGAGAATAGTAAATCCGCAGGCACTCGCGTGTCGTAAAAGACGACTAAATAAGCACTTTTCAACTTTCCACAAACCTCTTTCCTCCCCTTTTCCTGGGTGAGACTCCGGTCTGGAAGCAGAACCTCCGCGTGGCTCCGCTGGTGGTGTACGAGGCCTGGCTTTGTTAACTTCTTGGGGTTCTCAAGGGCAGTACGACTACAACTAACTGCTTCTGCAATACGTCGGCACCCACCTTCTTGCATTCTGGTCGTTGTCTTTCTTAATATAAGGAATTCAACGCTTTCAGAAGCGTTTTTCCTTTTCCTCTTGTCGGTGTTTGAAAGTTCGTATGCTAAGAAAGAGGCGCTTGCGTCTCGCTGAGTGTGTTGCAGTCCAGAACTCGGGCGGTTACCTGCAGAGTAACAAGGGATTGGAAAGATCCTGTCTCTCACGCAGGGGTCTAAGAAGATTTACCATGATGTAAGTGGGTGGGTAGGCAAGATCTGCCATGCCTTGTCGCTGGTAGTTGAGGAGTATCTTGACCTCGTTACGCTCGTAGGCGAGTCTTGTGGAGAAATACGCGTATGCGGAGGTGCTGCAGGTATAAACTACCTAGGCGGTGTTCATGTGTCAAGAATTTTAAAGAGTACATCAGTAAATACTCATTGAAATTAAAGTGAAAAAAGTGTTAAAGTACATAAACACTAGGCAATAAAATAAAAAAATGGTTTTTGTATTATAGGGATAAACGTAGAATGTGAGTTTTTATTTATATTATAATTATAATTCTTTTTAACAATGAAACTAAACATTGTGAAATTTAGATTTGTGGACCTCACTCTCCCAAAATTGATAACGTAGTTTATGGACGACCCCTTATTTCAAAATTTAAATTCAATTAATATTCTTAATGATATTTGTTATAAATATTACTGTATATACCAAATTTGATATAACTTTTTAATTTTTACAAAATTTAATATATCTTTGTTTGTGGACGTATTTTTGTATTATTAAATTATTCTCTAATAAATTATTTATTATTTTTTATTCAATCAATTTCAATTGATTTTACACTACCTGTAAAAATTGTGTAAATGCTACTTTTTAATGCTGGAAGCAATTTTTTCATTTTGTGCAATGTAGAATTTTTTCCATCTAAGACGCTAAAGCTTAATATAATTTTTTAACAATTACATTTGAAAAGAAATTTAGTTAATTTTCTAGAATCATTTGAAATATTGTTGAATTTGCCTTGTTTTATTGAAAGGGTTAAACAACATCAACGCAGAATTTATTTTTTACTTTTGTGATTTTTACGGTTTAACTGTTTGTCATTGTTTATCTGTACACAAAATCACAGATTTTTCTCTCATTTGAGTACTAGTCCTCTTGTTTACACTAATGATAGTGAATTGTATTTTGAAAATATCTGCTTTCTTTTAGACGGTTGTCGCCTTTTGAGCTGTCGATGGTTCAACATTTTAAATGTGTTTTTCAATAAAAGAATTGAAAATTGTTGACACTTCAATTTATTTCGAAATTAGGGGCAGTTTTTGCCAAATTTTAAGCCCAATCTGTCCACTTTTTATATTAACGAAAAAAGTTGTTATAGGAATCAAATCAAAGCTTGAATCCTCTATTTTATTGGCATCGTGGCCTTTTTTAAAAATACAAGATGGTAGACTTGTATGACATTTTAAAGTAGCCGTGGAGCATGAAAAATTTTACTTTTTACTAAAAACATGAATTTAATAGTAAAAGTAGTTTATGCTTAGCACAAAACTTACCCTTTATTAGTACTTCATTTACTCTTATTGACATAAGAAATTTTAAAATGTCCGATCCAAAATGGCGGACGAAATTGAAAAAATCTTTTTAATTCGCTTGAATTGGCTGTTCCATGGTGATTCATTGATGAATGATACCAGGGTTACCAAATCCCTCGGGTTTCTCCGGAGGTTGGGGTGGACGATGGACGACCATCGCTGGGCATAACTTATCTCTCGTAAAGCTCGGAAACGGTTGTGTTACAGGAGGGGCCCGTCTTCTGGACGGCTTGTCCCTTGTGGGGGAGAGACCAAGTGGAGCTGAAAAGACAAGGAGAAGGTTCCAAGGGCGTGTTTCGATCTATAAAGGTCTAGACGCTTTCCCTTTGTTGGAATTAACAACTAGAGACTTAGCTGTCGTGAAGGATAAGTACTCTGAGACAAACGGAAATAAAAGGGAGGTTGTAGTTGCTTCCGCTTATTTGTCGAGTTCGAATGGAGAACCTGCGCCACCAAAAGAGGTTGAAAAATTGGTGGAGTATTGTCAACAGCAGTCTCCTTGTGATAATAGGTTGCGATTTCAATGCGCACCACGTAGTTAGGGATAGCATTGACATTAACGAAAGAGGCAGAAATCTTCTAGATTTTCTGATAGATACAGATTTTGAAATTTTAAATTAGGGTAAAGAGCTAATTAGGAGTACTAACTAGGACTCATTTACTGAGGACCTCAAGGCCTCCATGGATCACTTCCCCACCTCTTACGGGACGTACGAAGAGTTAGAAATCGCAGCGGAATATTTGCGAGATTCGATTGTCGGCTTCTTTGAGAAAAACTGTGTAGCCAAAAAGGTGGACAACAACAGGGATAATATGTGGTAGAATTCATGTTTAGAGGGACAAATGCAAACAGTAAGAAAGCTTTTTAATAAAGCCAAGAAACGTTAAAATCAGCAAACATGGGATGCTTACCATGCGCCTCGTAATTCTTATATAAAAGAGGTAGAGAAAACACGATTAATCAGTCTAACCTCTTTTATATTAAAGGCGTTAGAGAAACTGGTAAATAATTTTATCAGAAAGGAGTGTTTTAAGGATTACCCCTTGGACTCGGGACAACATGCGTATGTAGCAGGTTTCTTCTTAGAATTAGCCCTCCACTCTGCAGTAGGTAGAATAGAGGAACAAATTAGGAGTGGTGGTTATGCGAAAGGACCCTCGAAGCAGAGCACAATGAGGCTAGGTTAACAGGCCATGTCTCAAAAGGATGCCCACAAAGAGGAGTTCTTTCTCCTATATTGTGGTGCTTAGTGGCAGACGAGTTTGTTAGGAAACTCAATAACCAGAGATATTATACTGCTGCGAAGACATTCTATTTAGAACATTTCCGTCCTAAGAAGACAGGTGGCCAAGAAACGGAGATGCAGTTAGCCGCCGTCATCCTGCCCCGACAGCCTCGCGCTCCGACACGGTCCGACTGAAGGATAAAGAATTGGATGTTTTCAGCGGGGACCACGTGGACGTTCTGCTTCCAGACCGAAGTCTCACCCAACCGGTATAAGTACCAGCGCAATGCGTTCTATCTTAACTAACTTCTCATTCGCTTGCCTTTAAGGAACACGCGATGAATTCCGTGATTCAGTATTCTCGGACCGTTCAAACTTGATCACCTAAAAGAGGGCCCCATGCACTCATGGTGACACTTAAGTAGGCGTATTGCGTTCGTCCATTAATGCCGACTCTCACGGCACTATAACTCTGCGTCTCAAACTTTGTGCTGTACTTAGCAAGTTATAGTCAACCCTCCATGCCCCCTTTTGTCGCCTTTAACGACAGGCGGAAACCACGGGTGGCCTATTCTGAATCCCGGGACACAACAGGGAGGAACCAGGCCCACAGCGGCGTTGGGATACATACTGACCAATGTACCTCTGTATATTGCTGCGGTGAAAAAGGCGGCCCATACAATGAGCAGGCTAAACGCGCAGGGAAGGTGTAAGTCAAGTGATAAACACACCAAGCTTCCACGTTCAATCCTATCAATTCTAGAATTAAGTATGGTTCAAGATAGGATGATCAAGAGTGTGAAATTTAAACCCCGCTTTGAGATACTTATACCTTCCAGATTGGACTCAAAGAAGGGTTTTCCACTTGGGCGCAAGGTCTGGTTCACGGACGGCTCCAAGATGGATTGCGGTGCAGGCTTCGCAAATCCGCGCGATTTTAACTTGTGTCCAAATTTCCATTCAAAAAGAGACAAAGGACAAACGGATTAGTATTTTACCTAGTCCAATATTTTCCGAGGGGAAGGGGGTTAAATTTTTGTGTTTTTCAGTACAATGCTTATTTCAATAATTTTTTACTCTTAAACAATTAAACATACAAATTTGACAAAGTACATTTTGGAAAGGTTTTTTCATCCTCTTTCGATTGGAAATAAGCATTTAAAAAAAAAAATTTTTTGACCCAAAAAAATCAAAATTAAAAATAAATTTCAATTTTTGGGGGAGAAAGACCCAATTTTTTTTTTTTAAACGAAAGCTGAGGTTTTTTCCTAAAAAGACATATAAATGGTAAAGTGGGACTAGAATGTTTAAACATTGAAAAAAAGAATGATGTTACATATTTCCATACAAAATTAAATATTGGATGTACACCATTTTGTAGAAATATACTGAGGTGGATTAAGGGGACTGTTCAATACAATTGTTAAAAGATTTTTTATTTTTGTGTTTAAGTTAAACACATGTTCATTTTTTCTTTTTTTGTTGTTTGAGAGTTGGAAAAATTCAAATTTTCTGTAATATTTTCATTGTAAAATTTGTTTAAATCGTTAAATATACTATAATAACTGCCTGTTATTATTATAAGCCGACTCAAATAGAATGGGTCAAAGTGAGCCAGCAATAGAGGGAAAATACCCCATGCTGATGAAAACAATAGCCAGGCAAAATGGTTGAAATTAAGCCAACTAACACTCGCTTAGTTGATGCCCAAAACCATTGTCCTTTTTCCTTGCTCCGCCCACAGAATAGTGAATTGTTTATGTGTTTTGTAAAAGTGAATATATAGGATTGAAAATGTCGACATCATCATCACATGGTCGGACTAAATACAAAAGCAGACATACAATTCAATTGGATCATTTAAATCCCTCTTCTCATTTAAGCTGTGGGGGTAAGTCATTTTCATGTAATGCTTCTAATATTTTAACTAGAAAAAGACGAATGTTTGAAGAAATAGAGCATCAAACAAACGCCAAGATGGCTTATATAAAACAAAAAACCTATTTTAGCCGAAAAAGAGCGATTACTAGACGAAAGCTATCAGTTAGAAGTTAAACATAGCAACAAACGAATTGCTAATCTCAAACATGTCGATGAGGAAAGTTGTTCCTTTATTTTAGGGGGATCTAGAAAAACTGTAAATGACTTTCCAAAAAACTTAAATATATTGCGGTAATTAAATGATGATCGAAAGAGAGATATACCTACAGTAGACTCAAATATTAATTTAAGGCAGGCTTCAGGTTCAGGATTAAATTGCAAAAAGGTAGAGTTTTCCAATATGATTCAAGACAATTAATGAGCAGACTAAAATCAGTTAATACTTTACTTTAAATTCTGAGGAAATCGTGTAATATTTCCAAATATTAGGTCTTGGGTTTTGAAGGTAGACACCTCAGGAATATTTACCACCAAAAACTTTGATGAATTTGCAAAGCGTTTCTTTTTGACAAACATTTATTCTCAAAATGGACCTGTGGGGCAAACTGGACTGTTTTCGGTGGGGCAAACCGGCCATAGGAGATTTCCATTGAATTAAAGTTTCATAAAAATTATTTTTAAATAAAATGTTTCTTTTATTAAAATATTTACTTACAATGAAAAATAATTGTCTTCCAATGAGAATTTGACCCTTTAATATTGTTTCTCTGATAATGACAAACATTTTTATTTTTTTATTAAAAAAAATAATTATTTAATTAAAATCCAATCCCGAATTATTATTTTCATTACTACAATCATTGTTTTCATGATTCTTTATGTTTTTTATTATTGTAGATTATGTAAATGCAATATTATAAATAAAAAATCAAACGGTCCGGTTTGCCTCATGGGGGATCCGGTTTACCCAAAGGGGTGGGGTCAAACCGGACCGTTTGCAAATTTTTTTAAAGTTAATACAGCAACTAAATAATAAAAGATAAAGTATATGTGTCTCTGGGAAAAAGTTGCGCAAATTAATGATCTTTCAAAAAAGCCATCGAAAAATGAAATCGGTCTATTCGTTTAGTCACAAGAGTCAAAAAACCGTTAGGGGGTCCGGTTTGCCCTACTCTCTCCTATTAAAAATTACAAAAAACTATTAAAAAAGAACAATAATGCAGGCATTATATTTTTTTAATGTCAGTCTCAACCCTGTAAAATGTAGAGAGTAGTTTGAATTATCTGTTATAACTTTTATAATCTTTACGCACCTACCACAAATAATCTGAAGTTTGTTATGCACCGTACAGTACAGGGTCGCAGCGATGAGCGTCCGGGCTAAAAAGTGACGCGCTACATTCAAAATTTAATTTCTCGAAAACAAAAAATTTGGTTTTCTGTAAATTAAGTATTTTTTGGGTAAAAAACCTCTGCTTTCCAATAAAAATAAAAAACGAGCCCGAAGATGAAAAAAGTTGAATTTTATCCTTAATTTTCAAAAATTTTGGTCAAAATAAAAAAACTCACCACTTGGGGGTTTTTAGGGTCGCTCATTACGAATCTGAGGTCAGATTTCTAAAATTCAAAATGGCGGATCCAATATGGCTGACTTTTTTTTTCAAAATCAGACAAGTCACATTTTCAAATTTCAAAATAGCGGACTTTTTTTCCAAAATTGCTATTAGCTTGTAGGTTTACTACTCAAGGGTTTTTAGATACGCTACTTTTGAATTTGAACTTTGAAATAGGGTTCTTGACGAAGGTTTACTAATAAAAACCTAACGCACCTCTGACGGAACCTCTTAGGTGGTGTGGAAGACTGTGAAAAGGTAATCAAATATCGTATTCTAAATATGCTACCTCAAAAACCCCAAAGTTATCAGTTTCGAACTAATCCAATTAAGTTTTCAAAACAGCATCCGCCATATTGGATCCACCATTTTGAATTTTAAAAATATGATCACAAATTCGGAATCAGCGACCCCAAAAACCTTCAAGTTATAAGTTTCAAACAAATATAAGTAATTAAGAAAAGTCCGCTATATTGGATCTGCCATTTTAGATTTTGGAAATCTGACCTCAGATTCGGAATCAGCGACCCCAAAAACTCCCAAGTGATGAGTTTCAAACAAATATAAGCAATTTAAAAAAAAATTCCGCCATATTGGATCCGCTATTTTAAATTTTGGAAATCTGACCTCAGATTCGGAATCAGCGACCCCAAAAACCCCCAAGGGGTAAGTTTCATCAAAATCCATCTACTGGTTTCTTGGGGGGCACGAAAGGGTTAACATAAAAATACCATTTTGTATTTTTTGTTTATCTATTAAGAGAAAAAATTATTTTCAATTTTTTACTAAAAATTCAAAAATTTCGCAACTTTTCAGGTTTTTATTTTCGTGCCATCGTTTATTTTTTTTAAATTTTAACATCAGTTTACAAAATCTTGTCAATAGTAAAGAATATTGATAATTAACATTATGTCCGAAAATTATGTTAATTATCTATATGATAATGATGATGTTCGAAAATGTTATTTATCCCGGTTAGTTTATTTAAGACGTTCAAATTTTTAAACGAAGGTTAAAATTTTTTGTCAATAAAATTGAACATAACTTATTATAAGAGAATATTATTATTACCTGAATAAGTCGATTAATTAAAAGAAAAATTTGAACTATAAATAGGAATTCTTTTCTCTTTTATAAATATTGCCTCTAAAATAAATGTAAATATATAATAAAATAATTCTTTTGAACAAAAAAATTGTAATGTTATTAAATAAGGATATTTTTTAAAGAACTTAAAAAAGTAACATAAAAATTGTATTTATATATTCCAATATAAAAAAACCGGACAAGTGCGAGTAGAACTCGTACTAACACCGAGGGTTCAGTACCCTCTTTTAAAACTTCTACTTTTTAGCTAAAATGATAAATGAATAATTTATGAAGATAAATTATAACTATTTCAACACTATTTTTATTGTAATCTGCACGTGAAAATACAAAAGTGTACCAATTTTTATCTCTTGAGATAAAAAAAACTGTGGGTGCTAGGGCAAAAAACACGCTTTTTTGACGAAATTTTTAAAAACTGAGTTTTTCGCTGAAAAAATATGAAGATCAAATCCATTTATATTCAGTGTATTTTTCTTGAAATCTACACATAAAAATATATAAAATAAGAAAAACTGTAGTCCAATAGGCCAAAAATTGTGAAAACCAAGGGGAGGATACACACATTTTTTCTAAATCAAAAAAAATTTCTAGTTTTTCGCAAAAAAAATATGAAGATGAACTCCAATAATTTTTTCTGTATGTTTGCTGAAATCTGCACGAAAAAATAAATAAAAATATATAACGCCAGTCAACTAGGTTAATAATTGAGAGAACTAGCATATGTAAAATTATTATCAAAAATTGAAAAAAAAATTTAGATTTTCGCTCAAAACGTAAGGAAGATCAATTCTAATCATTTCCACTATATTTTCCCTGTAATCTACACGTGAAAATACAAAAGTGTTTCAATTTTCAGCTTTCTAGGTAAAAAACTGTGTGGGCTAGGAGTGAAATACACGCTTTTTTGACGAATTTTTTTAAAAACTTTGAGTTTTCCGCTAAAAAAAATATGAAGATCAAATCCAATCATGTTCGCTATATTTTTCCTGAAATCTACACGTGAAAATACAAAAGTGTATCAATTTTTAGCTCTCTAGGTGTAAAACTGTGAGTTCAAGGGGGGGGGGTATAAATTGTTTTTTATTATTTTTTATTTTGCGTAATTTAACATAAAAGATTATACATATAAAAGGAAAAAATGAGCCCCAAGAGCAACAAAAAATATGAAAATTATGCAATTTTATAGAAGAAAATATAAAAAGTAATTTTTTGCTAAAATCTTAAAATATTTATAAAAAGTGCAAACAGAATCCTATTCAAAATTTTAAAAAATACGCATTTTAGTATTTTTTGAGAAGGACAACATATGTCATTGCAAAAATAATTCGCTATTTATATCGCCTGAATGCCTGCATGATTTGATATCGATCCTTTCATAATAATTTTGCCGTAAAAGTACAAAAATCTTAAAATTTACAGTGTTGAACTTTAGATTACTCTTAAAGGAGATAATTTATAAAAAAATCATAAGGAAACTTTTTTTAGAGCGTTAAATTTCCTATAAGAATATATTCTTTTCATTGATGTAAAATAAAATATTTAACGAAAAAAAATTAATTTGTAAAAAGTAGCAAAATCCCATGTATTTTAAATGGGAAATGTATCGTCTTTGGGGCAAGGTTTATTGTGAATATTAAGGGTTTATTTTGGTCTGACATTTTGTTACAGATGGTAAACTAATAATTTAGGGGGCGTCGCAAGAAATATAAACAACTTGGTAAATAACGGTCACCATAATACTTATTGCATAATCTAATTTGAGCGAATGTTCTCTTACAAGATAGCAAGGTTCTGGTTTTAAGGTATGGCGGCGTATTACATCATATGGGGAGAGAAAGATAAATGCAAAGACTGATTGACGACACACCACGATTATCATCCATTACTCGCATAGAGCGACCATATTTCTGTAGGATATGGAAACTAGACGTGTTTACGCTATTTAATGAGAGATCCGACCAAAAATGAATCTTATCATTCTGCTCAAAAAAACCTTATCTGCGTAAACCAGTTGAAGCCATTTGACGGGTTTCTCAATGATAGAGCTCTAAGTTCATTAAAACATAGGCTAAGATATCTGGATGAATCCCAGGTGCGAATTGTCGGTCGACCCACAGTCGGGCCAACCATGTTCATGGTGGGCACAACTTGGTCACCCGTCCGTCGGCCCGACCATAAAAAAGTTGATTTTCTCAACTATGGCGGCCACAGTTCACCCAACCGACGGTCCCTCTGTGGCTGATGGTCGGCCCGATCATAAAAAAGTTGATTTTCTCAACTGTGGCGGCCACTGTTCACCCGTCCGTCGGCCCAACTGTGGCTGATAGTTGGGCCAACCATCAGTTCTCCCGGTCGGCATTCATGGTTGGCCCGACTTTGGGAGAAACATTGAATCAAAGTCGGGCCACCTTTGGGTGCCGAAACTTCGGCTGCCACAGTTAGTCCGACTTTGGCCCGACGTTCCAACTGTGGCGGCCGACCGAAATTCGCACCTGAGATGCATACTAGGGTGGTTCTCATTTTGCGCAGTTTCCAAATCTTTGGTCTCACCCCAAAAAATTAATCAAGGTATAAAAAAATATTTTCCTGAAAGTTTTTGAAGAAAATCGAGCAACATTAACACGTGCCTCTAGTCGACTGAATTTTTGAATGGAAAATAAAATACATGTAATTTTTCCTGGAAATCAGTAAAAATATTTTCCAGCTTACACACATTTGTTTTAAATTATCAAACTTCGGGATCTTTTAGTACAAGATTAGAGGTAGGACTTCCAATTTTTCAAAATTTTTTTGAAAATATTTGCTCCATTTACGAGCTTTATATATATATATATATATATATATATATATATATATGGGACGTTTCACGTCAAGTGGACAATTGCTCTGCCCAAAAATCTAAGCAATAGAAATCGACTTATTATGGCTTAAAAAATTCATAGGCTCATATTCTTTCGAATAAAAAGTGTCGAATTCAAAAATTCAATATGGCGTACCCTCCACGCCATTTTTTGCATAAATTTTCCCATACTCAAAAAAAAAACGTTACTCGGGGGTTTTTGGGTTCGCTGATTACGAATATGAAGTTAAATTTTCAAAATTCAAAATGGCGGATCCAATATGGCGGACAAAAAAAATTTTAAATGTCTAAATTCGCTTGAAACTCGTTACTCGGGGGTTTTTGGGGTCGCTGATTACGAATATGATGTTAAATTTTTAAATTTCAAAATGGCGGATCCAATATGGCGGACAAAAAAATTTTAAATGTCTAAATTCGCTTGAAACTCGTTACTCGGGGGTTTTTGGGGTCGCTGATTACGAATATGATGTTAAATTTTAAGAATTTAAAATAGCGCATCAAATATGACAGACAAAAATATTTAAAAATAGCTAAATTCGCTTGATTTGTGTTATTCGGGGGTTTTTGGTACAAAAAGTTGAATATGACAATCAAAATAACAAAAAAGGATTAAATAACATTTAACCTTCGCAAGTTTACGAATATTGCAAAATTGAAAGTAGTTCAGGTGCACTTGAGTACCTGTATATTTTCAATTTTCTCTCTTCTGTCACTTTAAAAGAGTGTGAACTTTGAATCTTTGTGAATGGATGTGCTAAAGAAAATCTTCTATTGCAAGCTAGCGCGTGTAGCTTTAAATATTTTTGGCCGTCATATTAGATGCGCTATTTTGAAATTTGAAAATTTAACATCATATTCGTAATCAGCGACCCCAAAAACCCCCGAGTAACGAGTTTCAAGCGAATTTAGACATTTAAAATTTTTTTTGTCCGCCATATTGGATCCGCCATTTTGAAATTTAAAAATTTAACATCATATTCGTAATCAGCGACCCCAAAAACCCCCGAGTAACGAATTTCA
Organism: Leptopilina myrica (nomen nudum); assembly: GCA_032872475.1. Taxonomy (NCBI): domain Eukaryota; kingdom Metazoa; phylum Arthropoda; class Insecta; order Hymenoptera; family Figitidae; genus Leptopilina; species Leptopilina myrica (nomen nudum). Next base: position 22,973,849 of record CM065463.1, read on the forward strand.
AGCGAATTTAGACATTTAAAATTTTTTTGTCCGCCATATTGGATCCGCCATTTTGAATTTTGAAAATTTAATATCATTTTCGTAATCAGCGACCCCAAAAACCTCCGAGTAACGAGTTTCAAGCGAATTTATTAAATATTAAATTTTTTTGTCCGCCATATTAGATCCGCCATTTTGAATTTTGAAAATTTAACTTCATATTCGTAATCAGCGAACCCAAAAACCTCCGAGTAACGAGTTTCAAGCGAATTTATCAATTATTAAATTTTTGTCCGCCATATTGGATCCGCCATTTTGAATTTTGAAAATTTAACTTCATATTTGTAATCAGCGACCCCTAATACATAATATCCAGTCATGTTTTGGTAAATTGCAATTATTTTCAAATATTATTTAACTCAATTGTTTTTTGAGTATAGGAAAATTTATGCAAAAAATTGCGTGGAGGGTACGCCATATTGAATTTTTGAATTCGACACTTTTTATTCGAAAGAATATGAGCCTATGAATTTTTTAAGCCATAATAAGTCGATTTCTATTGCTTAGATTTTTGGGCAGAGCAATTGTCCACTTGACGTGAAACGTCCCATATATATACCGTTGTCACAGTAAAAAGGTCTAATATGTTAATTTTACTTTTTTTAAAGTTAAATATCATGTTCTTATACATAATATAATATAATACATTCATATTATACTACTTGTCTATTGCTGCCTACTATACTTGTGTAACACGGGTAATTTACGTCCAATCTCTTGTTAAAGTGAAAAAAAATCCACACAACATCATTTTTTTAATAAATTATAATGTTGATATGACACTAAATATTTGTGAACATGTTTTTAATATAAATCACCATAAGAGAACATGTTATTCAGCCTTTTAAAAATTTTAAAAAACATATAGTCAACATCGCGAAGCATGTAACGTAACAGTCTTTTTGTTTTTACTATTTGGATGGATCTTAAAATATATTTTTTCACCAATATTGTTTATGAAAAGAAAATTTTTAGAATGTATTATTTTCTAGTTCCTTCTAAAAATCGGATTCCCCAAATCTGAATACCGTAGAACAGAACACTAATCGCTGAACTTTAGAAAATTTTTACGTAAGTGCTTCAGGAATTCGCACCCAAGGAGAAAATAGTTCTTAAAGTCCCCCCGGCCGCTAGACTTGCGCTAGTTATCGCTTTAATTTCCTGCTCTTCAAAAACGCATGAATTTGAAAAAATAATACCTCATTCGTACCGGCTCACAACTTCAATTCGCTCTTTACCGAAACGAAAATATTTTAATTTTTTAGCCATTGACCTTGTGGATTTTGTAAACACAATTTTTTTAGTTTTAGTAGCGTTTACTGTTAAGTTATTTTCTTTGCAATAAAAAGAAACAGCTTCTAATTTTTTGCTTACTTCTGAAGGTGAATCTAAAAGCATAACATAATCGTCGGCGTATCCTAGCAGCATAATTTTTATAAGATGGTTAATGTTGTTACGGTCGAACTCCGTAACTTTTTATATCATAAATAATTATTGGGCAGGGAAACAATCTGGGCAGTTTAGTTTAGGCCGTGTAGCCAACAGCTAGCCCTGGAAAATAAGCCTGTAGTTTAGAGTTGCCAGATTAGGGGTTTTCCCACTAAATTTAGTGGTTTTTTGAGCTTTTAGTAGGAAATTCAGGGGAACTAATTATTTAGTGGGAATGTTTTGTAGATTTTTATGTTGTTAGGGTTTTTTAGGGATATTTTAGAATTATCTCTAAGAATTTGAAGGGATCAGTAACACACGATTTACTGAATACATGTAAAAGTGGCGCAATAATATACTGCCAGAATAGTGGAATTAATATTGATTTGACCTATAAGAGGAGCAAAAACTGCAATCTGATTGGCCATGTCCATTGCGCCTCAAACTCAAGTATATGCGGCTTTTACCCATCTCTGGTTATACATACGTAATATATGTATAGTACTAACATACCGATCTCTGTTCAAAATCCAAATAGTTAAAAGTGAAAGTTTGTGACCAGAGGTCGGAAATTGATATGTCATCTTCTATTTTTAGGTAAATTACGTGTATAATACCCCCCACTCTTGGTATTATAAATGCATGGATGTACATACATAGAAGATTCAGGAAATCAGGACGTATATTACTCGGTAAATTACGTGTAGAAAGCTACGTAGATTACATGGAGTAATTTATCTTCCGATCTCCGTTTTGTCATCCATATTCGATTTGCAGTTTGCTTTTTTTCCAGTTTTTTTAAATTCTTTTCAATTTAATAAAGTTGTTTTAATTTAGATTTCTATGATACTATAATGCCTCCGGACAAAGGAAATAAAAATATACCCAAACAAGTTGTTCATTTCATGACCATTTCGCTTCCTCAAAATATCATAAACCAATTGCTTAATTTAATTTTAATATGTTAAGGTAATATTTCAAAAAACGCAAAATTTGAATTTTTTGTGAAAAAGAAAAATATTGATTAATTTTATAAATTTTGATGAAATGTGCACTTTGTATATATCAATCGATTCGTTTTCTTGTAAAATTTTTTTTTTTAATTTTGAAAAAATTGTATAAAAAAAATTTCGTGGATAAATTTGAAAATCCTTGTGTGAGATTTTAGGTATTAATGACTGCAATAAACCTGCAAAATTTCAGGGCAATCCAATAGAATATGTACGTGAATTTATTTTAACGTAATTGTGTATATTATTATAAATATACAAATAATATTTATTTTAAATTTTTCAAAACATGATTATATGGACTCATTTTCATCTAGGATATATGTATATTAAATTCTGAGCAAGTGTCCAGATGTATGAGTGTGTGTGTGTGTATATGTATGTGTGAGTATGTGTGTGCATGTGTGTGTGTATGTCACAAAAAATTGTGTACAAATTATCTAAAACTAATTTTAATGGATTGCCCTGAAATTTTGCAGGTTTATTGCAGTCATTAATACCTAAAATCTGACACAAGGATTTTCAAATTTATCCACAAAATTTTTTTTATACAATTTTTTCAAAATTTGAAAAAAAAATTTTTTGTATTTTTTAAAATAACTTTTTTGTTTCTTAATATTTTTTGTTGTCCAGCTTTTAAATTTCAATTAATTCAAATTTATGCATATTTATTAAATAATATCAATTATTTTTACCATATTCACAAAATTTTTTTTTTAAATATTCTTACAAGATTTCTAAGATATTTTACTTTAATTTTTATCTTAAAATTTCTAATTTTACAAAATTTTAAGATTTATTCTTTTACTTTTGATATTTATCTTGTATTTGTCTTTTTATTGAAGGATTTTCTTAAATTTTCTTCTTTTAATGCAAATTATTTAATATTTTACACAATTTTGTTATTATAACTCACTAAACTTTTGATTTCGTTGATTTTCATAATTATTTCTACATTGTCAAAATAAAGACGCTTATTTTTTTGAAAATTTATTCAATTTGTTTTGACATCTTATCTATTTTTTGCGAGATGTTTTCCAAAATTCTATCATAAAATTTTTAGATTTTCTTTATTTTTCTACAGCTATTGTGTAATATTTTAAAAATGTTTTTGGTTTAATTTGCTTAAACTTTTTTTTTAAAGGATTTTTACATTTCTTTTATGGTATTTTTATTTATTTTGATATATACATTTGTTTATTTTATTTTTATAAATTCTAATTTTTTAGTAGATTTTAACCAAATTTTATTATTTTGTATACTTTTTGCATTTCTTAACAGTTTCTTAAATTAAGGAAAAAACATTTTTCCATTTTCTTTCTATTTATTTAATTTTCTTGATGTTTTACTATTTTTATTTTAGTCCTTCCTTGTTTTTTAATTAATTCTTTAATTTTTATTATCATTTTTTCATTTCTTAGGAACATTTTTCCTTCTTTTCAATTGTTCAGTTTTTATCTAATTATTATTACGAATTTTTGAAAATATTTATTTGATGCTTTTATCTCCATTTTTTAAATTTTGTCTATTTTCTACTTTTTTAAGCTTTTTCCGTTATTTTATATTATGTAAATTTAATATTATACTAAATATTCTCATTCGAACATTGTTCTATTTCATAGAATTTCTTTTCTTTTAAAATTTCCAAAATTTTATTCATCCTTTTTTTATTCAATTTGTATAATAATTCTCTAATTTTTCTTATTTTAAAATTTTGTTCTCTTATTTTATCGATTTATTAATTGTCATCTTATTTATTATGTTAATTTAAAAAAAAATAGTAAATAGTACCTTTAGTACTTTATATGTTTGTAGTATTGCAATTAATTTATTAAAATTTAATCCTAAATTTACACCAGCATTTAGAGTCAAAGTAGAGTCTAATTATAAATGAATGTGTCGCAATTAGACCCTACGTTACGATTGCTAAAACCTAAACAAAATCTACATGTTTAAGCTAAAAGTAGGGCTTAAATTTTGACCCAATGTCTGTTGTCATGAATATTACATGAATATAATAAATCAATTTTTATAGCCATCTGCAGATTTATTTATGGCTAATACTAAAATCAAGTATATTTAAATTTGTTTAAAGAAATAAACCGGATAAATTTTGTACAAAGCCGGGAATTTTGTTAAACGAACATAGACACCTTGCTTAAGGGTTAATGTCTTTACATTGCTTAAAACACCTTTAGAAGTTTAATAAAAAAAAATAACGTAAATTTTCACCCAGTTGCATAATGATAGTATCGTATCACAGGTGACTTACAATTCTAGACATCCTACAATATCATTTTTTCATAAAATATTTATCATCACCAAATCAATTTATAAATTTAAGTCGAATTAGAAAAGGCACATTTTTGACGTTAGTAAAGATGAAAATAACAATGAAAATTAAAATATTTAAATTCTAACGTCCTTGATTTGTTTTCTATTGGTAATTTAGTTTGAATTAGTATTATGTTTTTTGTTAACTACAAAATTGTACAAAAGGGTCTAGAGCCCGTTCATGATGAAAATATAATAAAATCATAAAACATCTCCATTTTTACAGTTTCTGAAGTTCTTTCAATTAAAGAATAGTGAATGAATTAGAAAAATAATTATGAATTGCATTATTTTGACGTCATCATCTTAATCAAAGACCCCAAAAATAGTACTAAATTAAGCTTGATAGTAATTAATAAAAATTACAATTCTTTCGATTTTTTGATATAGAAAATATTTTTATACTTACATCTTAGTCATACTATTTTTTGCGTGAAATTATGCTAAGATGTGACTAAATAACATGTATTATTCAATTGTACAGAGATTAAAAGCAATTCATTAAAAATGTAAACTTTGAAAATTTGCAATTTTTTAAATTTTTTGAAAACATTTTTATACTTAAATCTTAGTTAAAGGACACTATTTTTGCATACATACATACAAACATACACAAAATTTGTTATTGATATTTTTGGAATCCTGGATGCTCAAAAGTGTTGAGTTGATACTAGTTTATAATAATAGTTATTAGGATAAAGGAATCGGATAAGAAACACTACAAGGATTTCAACATCAATGTATCGTTTATTGTGATAAGTGTTATGCTTGTCTCGAGGTAGGCAACGGAATGATGCTCCGCTCATTCCTCTCATTCCGTCGTACCCTTCTAGTTTCCTAGATTGCACCACTTACACTACATCTCACTCCTCAAGTTACAAGCTTTAATTTATTTGTAAATAAAAGATTAATATTTAAGTGATATAATCGTTTAACCATCGTGGCTTATTTCGCTGTCTGCTCGGCAGAACTTTTCTCGTTGATTCATTGTTAATTCAGATTTTTTTATCATTCAGTTGTTCATTTTAATTCGCAATTTCAACAATATTTTCGTTACAATTTTTTTTATTATCTACAGGATGTAGAGTTTGGATCATAGATTCCAAAGATTGAGGTTCTACACAAAATTCTCTTTTGTCTTTATATGGAGCTCTCACAAGATGCCTCCTATTTCGTCTGTATTCTTTACCATCAGATTCTACAGAATAAGATCGAGGTTGGCTAAATTTTTTTACTATATTCCAGTACCTTTTTAAATCTCTAATCCAGGATACATTCCCTTCTTTTAATTCTGGCAGTAGGGGGATTATGATTGGAGACGGTGCTATATAGCTCAATTATTTATATTTTGTCAAATATCATAAATTTTTATTAAAATATGTTTTACATGATGTTAATAAACATGAAATATTGTAATTGTTTAATAAAAGTTAAGTAATAAGAAATAAAACAAAAGAGAAATTTGTGTAGCGCTATGAGTTAGCGAATTGACAAGAATTTTCTGTCAAATCGCTACTATTTTGTCTGAGAATGATGAAAGCATAGAGATCGCATAGAGACAGCTATAGATGCAGTACTTATAAATGTTTTAAGATAAGAGAATAAAAAACTAATTACTGTCATCTAAAACAATATGGCGGCCATGAAATTTTTTTAATTAATATATATAAAATCGTATCATCTAATTTGTGAATGAACCTTATCTAGCTAATAAATACTAACCTTCTACTTTCTGATTAGCAGCGAGGTACTGTTTAAATTTTACACTTCAGTTTTGTAACTAGGGACCCCAAAAAAACTTTGATACGAAGATGATTAGCAGTTTAAAATTCTCGTTTTTTAAATATTAATATTTTTTGCTAATAATAACCTATTTTGGTTTTTATTGGTCAACTTTTGGGTCCTGTAAAAAATAGTTAACTTAACAAATTTCATTTGTTAAAAATTTTATATTATTCTTTGAACATTTGTGAAGAGAAACAGAGTAGTCTGGTAAAAAAATATTAATTTTTAACGATTTTACAGGAAATCAAAGAAAAAAAGTTTTTTTCCCATGCAAAATACATGCAAAATTTCACCAGTCTACAGGCACCACTAAATATTAATTTAAAAAAAAATAAAAAAATACTTATCTAATTTTTTCAATTTATGACAAAATGAGACCCGGAAATGGACAAAATTCCAAAATGTCGTTTTTAACGGCCACCCTAATATATATATATATATATATTCTTGTTGCATATTTAAGAAGTTTTTCTTAAAATTAGAATGTAATTTTTTAAGTCAAGTTGATTGATGAATGACGAATTCTGTGTGGGTTTTTACAATTTCAATTATTTGAGTTTTGCATGAATGCTTTGAGGACTTGCAGTGTTCTTCTTTTTACATTTACTAAATTTTAAATGTTTCTTTAAATGTCTTCGAAAACGGCTATTTTCTGCTTGTAATTTTAAAAATTTCAATTGCAATTTACGGAAAAAATATTAAAATTATTAAGAAAGTATATAATATTTTTTGTCTTATTTTTTCACAATTATTATGTTTGTCTAAATAAATTTTCAATCAACTCTCATTTGTATAGATATAACTTTGTCTCTATGTTTTCTCTATATAGCGTAGCATTATATAGCGCCGTCTCCAATCGTAATCCCCCTACAGGTCTTTTGCATTATGACGTTTATTATAATTGTCTGCTTGTTTGTTTTTATCAGCTAAATTTCGTTTATACATATAAAGTCGATGAAATGGAACTAAAGTTCCAATCTTACCGAGTAAATTAAAAGGGGATCATAAAGTCGATGAAGATCCCCTTTTAATTTACTCGGAAAGATTAATTAGATACCATACATTTTTGCAGAAACACAAATCCGTAGCTATTCTCTGCCTCGGTCTTGTTGAGGCATCTTCTGTTCTAAATGTTTCTTTCACATTTACTCCTTCTTCAATACAATTAGGACATTCTCGTTCCAATTTTTCAATTGTTGTGCTTAAACCTAACCACCAAACCGATTCCCTTGCCCTCCTACGATACTTAACAATGCCTTGATGCCCCGCATGTATAAACTTCAAAACCTCAGTTTGCATTTCAGAAGGAATAATTATTCTTGTCCCTTTTAGGAGAAGATTTTCGAAAAAATTTATCTCAAATCGGTACTGATAGTATAACAAAAGGTCTAGGGACATTTTATTCTTTAGAGGCCATCCATCAACAGCAAAAAATTTTAACTGTTTACATACTTCATCGGAATCTTGAGCTTTGACAATTTTTTCTAAATATACATCCCTAATCGGAAAACTTTTATAATGAATTTTACAAACGCATCAGATTCGGAGGTTAATTCTTCGGTTATCTGTTCATGTGCCAGAGGACCTCTAGACAAACAATCAAATGTTTAGTTTTCAAGATTTGTATAAGCAGTTTATGATCGGTTTCAAGACAAATACGCAAACCCAAAACATATTCCTCAAATTTTTCTGCAGCCACAGTCAAAGCCAAAGTCTTCCTTTCGATTTGTGCATAACCTCGTTCTGTTGAAGTTAGAGTTCTGGAGGTATATGCCACGATTTCACGAGAAGATTTATCTGATTCTTGAAATAAACATGCCCCGATTCCGTAAGAGTTAGCATCTGCACTTATAACAATCTTTTAGCTTGAATCAAAAAATGACAAAATTGGCGCGGTAGTGAGAATTTCGTTCGCTCTTTCGAAAGCCAACTTTCGATCGGAATCCCACAAAAATACACTGTTTTCTTTTAGAAAACTTTATATAGGCTCTAAAATATGGAACCTGTTTTTAATAAATCTGGCTGTAAAATTTATAATCCCCAAAAATCTTTGCAATTCTGTCTTGTTTGGAGGCTCTGGAAAATCTACTATGGACTTAATACGATCCGGATCAACACTAATACCACGTTCCGTCAAAACATGGCCCAAATACTTTTCTTCCTTTGTTCCGAAAGCACATTTATTATTATTAATTGCAATTCCCTTTGCTTCTAATTTTTTCAGAACTAATCTTAAAGTTTTATAGTGCTCCTTAATTGTTTTTCTCAAAACCAAAACATCATCAATATTGTAAACATCATTTTTAATTCCCGTTAGTATTTTTGAAAACTTGGTAACAAAATATTCAGGTGCAATCGTTATCCCAAAAGGTAATCTCTTATATTTAAATCGTCCAAACGGTGTAATAATTGTGGTCAGAAGCTGGCTTTTTTCATCAAGTTTTATGTGATGAAAACCTAAAGTCACATCGATTTTTGAAAAATATTTTGCTCCTTTCAGCTGCACCAAAATGAACTGGACTTTTAAAATAAGAAAATCTGGCCGCAGTATTTATTCATTTACTTTAGTGAAATCGCCGCATATACGTATTCCTTCACCCCTTGGTACACAAACAACCGGTGCTACCCAATCCGTTACCTTCTAGACCTTTTCAAGTACTTTAAGACTTTCTAACCTATTCAATTGTTTTTTCAATTTATCCATTAACTCTATAGGTACAATACGATACACCTTTTCCGAAAAAGGAACAGCTCCAGGTTTTAATTTAATAGAGATTATACCTGACATTTCTCCAAATTCTTTTGATAGTCCCGGAAACTCACGTAATATATCGACGTTTAAAAATGAATTTTGTACCGTTTTTGTAACATTTATATTTAGTATATCTCTATCGATTTTAACAATTTCAAATGCCTCATTTTTGGTAAACATACGCAATCAGCACCCGTATCAATCAGAAAATTTATTAATGAGTTAAATTCTTCAACTTTAATTTTACGCATTTCTCCACCTTTATTACCAATTTTAAATAAACTACCTATGAACATACCTTCATCTTCGCTTACATCCTCTAAAAGATGAATATTCTTTTATTTACACGCACGACTAAAATGACCTTTTTTGCATTTGAAACATTTTGCATTCCGAGCTGGACATTGGTTCCTTGAATGAGTTGATTTTCCCAAGCAGAAAAAACATCCTTTGTTCGATTTCTCTTTATGAAATATTTGAGTAGGAATTCCCACTTGCTGAAACTTGTGACGAGGATCCGCGATGTGTTATCTCTTGTTGTTGTCCATTTCTGTTTTGTAGGTTAGAAACTCGATTTGTATAGTTGACTTTGTCTTCTCTATCTGCTCTATCTTTTTCACGTATGATAATATTTTGTTTGTGTTGGATTTCCGCTTGTTTCGTAGCTAACACCGTCTCTTGAAGAGTGAGATTTTGTCTTAGCTGTAGCTGAAACAGATAAGTAACGAGAAAACCTCTTTCTATGTTGGCCATGCTACTGCGTCGTTGAAGTTTAGTTCAACTCGATGTTTTACACTTGGTTTAAGAGGCAGATTAACACTTATCCTCTGATTTCCATCTTGAGCAATATTTTTATTTTCCACCGACTTTGTTGCTTTAGTATATCACAAAACTTTTTTTCTATTTAGTTCTGAGCATCCGTTTGTACAAGACACTTTTTACTGACAACAAACTTTTTCTTTTAACTATTATTGTTCTACCCAGTAAAAAAAAAAGAATTGGAAGATAGCGAAATCGCATTGGCGGTGAGGTTCTGCCAATCCGTTTTCGAGAGAAAACCGAATTGGGAGACTTCTGCCAATGCGATTTCGCTATCTTCCAATTCTTTCCTCTTGAATCTTTCGATTGAACGAATATTAACCCGATTGTGCATTCAAATCGATAAGATTAATTGTTTTCAAGATTAAAAATACCGATTACTAACAAGAAATATGCAATATTAATAAAAAGTGTAAAAATAAATGTGACATGTGGAGAGATGTTACCATAAGCTTTAGCATGGTAAGTAATCCGCAGTGCAACCGATGTTACCGACAGTAAGTTGATGAAAAGAGTGGCAAATTCAAATAGTGAAAATGAATTCAAAACAATTTAAATAATTTGAAGTATCGTTTTCTTATTAATTAAGGTAAGTATATTATTTAAACCAATTTAATATTTAAATGTAATTAATTATATAATAGGGTAAGTATATATTATTAATTGAGACAATTACATTTGTAAATTTAATTTTATATTTATTATCAAAATAACAATATTCATTATTTACTTGATTAATATTATCTTAATATTATTATTACTATTATTTTAATTTAAGTAATTTTTAAAGAAATACTTATTATGACACATAACTGAAAAACTAATTAGAATTAAATTTTCAAAATATTCAGTTACTTTCACAAATAAAGTTTTTTACCTCAAATAAAATTTTTTTTAAGAGAACGCCAATGAATATGTAATAATGCAAAAAATATACAAAAGTGAATTTTAAAAAAAATCCGAGTTCAGCCCTTTTCGATATTGACTATTCATTTTCACTATTTGAATTTGCCACTCTTTTCATCAACTTACTGTCGGTAACATCGGTTGCACTGCGGATTACTTACCATGCTAAAGCTTATGGTAACATCTCTCCACATGTCACATTTATTTTTACACTTTTTATTAATATTGCATATTTCTTGTTAGTAATCGGTATTTTTAATCTTGAGAACAATTAATCTTATCGATTTGAATGCCAAATCGGGTTAATATTCGTTCAATCGAAAGATTCAAGAGGAAAGAATTGGAAGATAGCGAAATCGCATTGGCAGAAGTCTCCCAATTCGGTTTTCTCTCGAAAACGGATTGGCAGAACCTCACCGCCAATGCGATTTCGCTATCTTCCAATTCTTTTTTTTTACTGGGTATTTCTTTTTATCCCACTGCTGCTACCATGTTGAGTTGATACTAGTTTATAATAATAGTTATTAGGATAAAGGAATCAGATAAGAAACACTACAAGGATTTCAATATCAATGTATCTTTTATTGTGATAAGTGTTATGCTTGTCTCGAGGTAGGCAACGGAATGATGCTCCGCTCATTCCTCTCATTCCGTCGTACCCTTCTAGTTTCCTAGATGGCACCACTTAATTACTAGAAGTCTCACTATGTCTTCCTTATGTTTTTAGGGTCGCTGAATCCGAATCCGAGGACCATTTAACCCCATCAAATTAGGGTTTTGATAAAACCCCAAAAAATTCGTTACACTGAGGTTTTAGGGGTCGCTGATTACGAATTTGATATCAGTATTTAAAAATTCAAAATGATGCATCCAATATGCCAATTCTTTTGCATTTTTGAAAACTGATATCAAATTCGTAATCAGAGACCCTAAAAACCCCGGAGTAACGAATTTCAAGCGAATCCGATGAATTATTCCGACAGGTGTCCGCCGTATTGGTTTTTTGGGGTTATATCAAAACCCTGATCTGATGGGTTTAAATGGACCTCGGATACGGATTCAGCGACCCGAAAAACATAAGGTACACATAGTGATACCTCCAGGTCAGAACAAAATTTTTTTGTGTGTGGCTGTGTTATATGGAAAATTTAGATTTCTAAGCAATATACAGACAAAAGTCTCATCTTATATATATATATATATATATATATATATATATATATATAGATATATATATACTAGGGTGGCTTCGCCCCCCAGCGCGCTTCGCGCGCCAACCCCCCGTGATTTTTAATTTTAAATTCGTCCTTGGTTTTTAGTATTATTAACCTTTTTAGGATTTTATGATTTTGGCTAATCTAAAAATTTTAATTTAAACCAATTTAGCATCTCACCTAAACTCAAAAATATTTATTAAAATTATTTATTCTGTAAATATATTATACAATTAATTAAAAATTTAAGTTACATTTTTTAAAAATGTAACCGTTGTTTTGTAATAAACTTTAACCAATTTTAAAGTTTATTATACCTCCTCGTGGTGCATCTTGAAAACAAATTCATTAAAACTCAATTTTAAAATAAATAAATGTACATACATGTATGCACTTACAATTTCTGAATTGTGAGTGCCCCCTCTTTAAGGGGCAAGCTCTGACCTGTCGGTTAAAAACAGTTCAAATTTTGACGTAATGTAATGGCCCACATTGAGGCCCCTTTTAAAACCAGTAGCTCAAAAAATAGGTAAAATTAAACATGACTTTTGACGTAATGTAAATGCCCACATGGAGACCACTTTTTAATCTATAGGTAAAAAAATAGGTTAAATTAAACATAGATTTTAACTTAATGTGAGGCAGTTATTTATCCTCATTTTTCCCTATAGGTAAAAAAAGAGGTCAATTTTGACATAGATTTTAACGTAATATGAGGCCGTCATTTATCCTCTTTTTGACCTATAGGTAAAAAATAGGTCAATTTTGACATAGATTTTAACGTAATGTGAGGCCGTCATTTATCCTTTTTATGACCTATAGGTCAAAAAATAGGTCAATTTTGACATAGATTTTAACGTAATGTGAGGCCGTCATTTATCCTTTTTTTGACCTATAGGTCAAAAAATAGGTCAGTTTTGACATAAGTTTAGACGGCCCCTTTGGGATAGGGCGCCCTTAGAAATCCTGACTCTGTGGCGGCGGCAGCGAAATGTCTATCCCTATTAATATAAAATCATATCGGCGCCGCCGCTGTTTCAGAAAGTTCTAAGGGTGCCCTTTTCCAAGAGGCCGTCAAAACTTACGTCAAATTTGACCTATTTTTTGACCTATAGGTCAAAAAGAGGATAAATAACGGTCTCACATATACTCTCAAAATTTAGGTCAATTTTGACGGCAGTTTTGAACAAAACGTCAAAATTTGACAAACAATTCCCGCAACCCTCAAAATTTAGGTCAATTTTGAGGGCATTTTTGACCTAACCGTCAAAATTTGAGAAACAATTTCCGCTACCCTCAAAATTTAGGTCAATTTTGAGGGCAGTTTTGACCTACACGTCAAAATTTGAGAAACAATTTCCGCTACCCTCAAAATTTAGGTCAATTTTGAGGGCAGTTTTGACCTACACGTCAGTAGCTTCGTTGTAACAATTCTGTAAGTCGAACGTACTCATTAAAAATTTATTTGAAATAAATACGAACTAAATATGAGTTAGCACAAAGTCTATGTGACTGATTACAATAGTCTACGTTAAAAGGAAATCTTGGATTCTATCCACATTTGCAGCAATCTAAGGGAATTAGTGATACAGTCTGTAGTAGTCTTTACAACAGGACTATTGTAAAAGAAGGTGACCGCGACTGCCTTGCCTTCTTATTTTACTATAGTTCTTCGTAAAGACTACTATTGCTATATTTCTGATTACAAATGACTGTTGTAAAGTTAAAAAAGAAAATTTTCAACTAAAATAAAATTTTTTTGTAATTCATGACTTCTAATCATGTATTGCACATTAATTTCACTCTTCCAAGACTACCCACTTCAAGATAAATTATATTATTAAACTAGACAATTTCACTAAACCCTTAGTACATAAATCTAACTTAAATACTAAACGCATAACATAATAACGATCGCTATTTACACATATTTATACATGACTTAAACTTCCTTATATACTAACTGCTATGAAAGTTCACAGCTTGCGAGAAAGACTTATACACTTTAAATGTCAAAAAATCACTTCGTTCTCAGTAATTAATACAATTATTGTTCATTGTTAGTCTTTAATATTGTAAGGTTTATTTTTTATTATATTTCCATAGTGAAAATTTTTTTTCTAACACACGCACCGAAGGTACAAGATTTCTTGCCTGTATAAATTGTTATATAATTTACACAACTTACGTAAGTTACGTAAATAAAAAAGTAAGTTGCATAAGTAAGTTAACTTACGTAATTTACGTAAAATATCCTATTTGAGAGGTAAGATCTGACCTATAGGTGAAACATAGATCAAATTTTGACGTAATGTGATGGCCCACATTAATCGTAGCTCAAAAAATAGGTAGTCCTCAAAAAAAGGATACATGACCTATGGGTCAAAAAAGGTCATTTTTGACATAAGTTTTGACTTGTTTTTGACCTGTAGATAATAAAATAGGTCAAATTAGGCATAGATTTTAACGTAATGTAAGACTGTTATTTATCCTCTTTTTGACCTATAGATAAAAAATAGGTCAAATTAGATAAAGATTTTGACGTAATGTGGGTCCGTTATTTATCCTTTTTTGACCTATAGGTCAAAAAATAGGTCAATTTTGACATAGATTTTGACTTATATTTTTGACCTATAGGTCAAAAAATAGGTCAAATTAGACATAGGTTTTTGACGTAATGTGAAGCCGTTATATATCCTTTTTATGACCTATAGGTCAAAAAATAAGTCAATTTTGACATAAGTTTTGACGGCCCCTTTGAGATAGGGCGCCCTTAGAAATTCTGACTCTGCGGCGGCGGCGAAATGTTATTATATAATAGGGAGAGATATTTAAAATTTCAGATATGCCAAAATCCTCGCAATTACCATTTTTATCGTCAGTTTTGTACATTAAGACCACTTTTTAAACTTTGTAATGCTTGTAGTTTTCTAGCGCGTCGGGTTGGTCAGCTGATTGCTTGACAACGCCGACTCCACTAACCCTCTAGACGACGAGCCTCTGCGTTCCGGAAACTCATTATTTTTATTCAATTTTAATTTCCGAAATCCCTCGACTTCTCTTTTCTTTTTCGACTTCGACCAGACTGCTGGGCTCAGTGTAGTTGACAGGTGAGGTTGGTAGTCTACAGCCCACTTCACTTGAGTAACAGGCCCGCGACGGAAACTTTATAATGCCAATAACCGCCGCGGCGCTGATGGTCCCTATCCATCGTCCTGCATTTGCACAATTTATAGAAAGACGTGCACCCAGGTGACTTGTGCACGTCTTCTACGTTTTAAAGGCGATGATTACTGTCCTTCGGTCTCAGACCCTTGATTTCGGGAGAAGGCGTCACACTACGCTAAACTTATGCGCACCCGTCTCCTGTGAACGGACCCTCGGAATGATGTGATGGTCCCTTTATTTATCCAACGACCATCCTCGATCAACGCCAACTTTACTTCGCTTGATTCCAGCTTGTCGTCCGCTACTGTTGGTTGTTTTGACACTTCCCGGTTCTCGTCTTTGATCCCTAGGAGATTCATACGGATGTTCAGCTTCCTCGATTCATTCCATTGCCATTTTAAATACTGTGCCGTGCCTCATTTGCCGTTCTCGATTACTCAATTTACAAAAAAAACATAAATCACAGGAAATAAATTTATCAGAGAAACAAAACTCATCTCAACTTTTATCGTCGATGACGCTCAGCAGACAACAACAAGACTCATAAAGGCTTCCGTTTCCGGTACCGTTATAGATAACACGTGGAAATTAGTCTAGCGCGATTTTTATTGTTTCTAATTAAAGTACCGATTTAAAGGGTTAGTAAAAAGTGTATGTGAAAGTTTCAGAAAGGTTTGAAAGGAATATTTGATGTTAATAGTGAAAAAGTAGTGTGAAAGAATTTTAAAAAGGAGTGAAATCAGAAGGTGTGTAGTGAGGTTTGGGGAGTGAAACAAGTGTAGAGGAGGGTAAGTGTTTTTTAGGGGGTTAAAAAGGGGTAGAGGGAGTAAATAGGGGTAGAAAAGGGGTAGTGAACAAAATAGAAATACAATTGTTATAAATAAATAATGAATTTTTTATTAAAAAAGAGGATTTTGTTAGATTAGGTGGGTCGGTAAGTTAGGTATGTCATTTGGGGAAAAAGTTAATATAGAAGAAAACAGAGAGAGACAGAGGCGGTATTCGAGACAGATCAGACTGAAAATGAATTTTCCAGTGTAGTGAGGGCAGGAGCGTGGGGAAAGGGAGAAAAGGAAGTAGCGTTGATTACGCCAAAGGCTTTTAGATGGAAGATTGTATTTGAAGGGGAAAAAGAAATAGGAAAATCAACAGGTATGAAAAGGGGAAGAAAATCGAATTTTCAAAAATTAGAGGAAGTTAATGTAGGTAATTCGCCAGCAAGAATGGCATCCTGGAGACAAAATAATAATAATAATAAGGCGAAGGAAGAAGAGAGGGAAAGTGAAGGAGGGGATAGTTCAAGTCCGAATAGTAATTAGGGGGATAAAAAGAAACAAAAAAAGGAGGAGGGGGGAATAGTGGAAATGTAAAAAATGCAAGAGAATTCGAATAGAAGAATAGAAAAGTTGGGGGAAAAATTGGATGCAAGGTTGGAAGGGGTTGTTACATCCCAGATACATTTTTTGTTTTTGATAAGATTGTAAAGAATATGCTTTGTGTATCTGCAATGTAACCAAAAGCTAAAGGAATGCAATTATCTTATTTTGACATATAACACGCGTGTTAAAAAGACTTGAAAATCCGAAATTGAGATATAAGTAAAATTGAAACATTATACTCGCTGTATTGTCTCAATTTTAAAATAGAGAAAAACAAAGCAAGAGGTAGAAAAATTGATAAAAATAGAGAGGAATGCGTTACATCGACATTGCGTCATACAAGCTCGAAGTCGCTCGCTATGACCTAATTGCGCAATCCAAGTTCTAGGAATCATGGCATGTAACTCGAGCTTCACTCTTTCCATATAAGAGGTAAAACTTGACCAAAATAGGAAGGAATGCGTTGCGTCGACATTGCGTCATGTAAGCTCGAACTCGCATGCTGTGACCTAATTGCGCAACCCAAGTTCTAGGAATCACTGCCTGTAACTCGAGCTTCGCTTTTCCATATATGGGGTAAAGGTACTGAACCATTGTCGATGGATGTGATTCTTTCTCCGAAGCATAATTAAAAATAGATTTATAATGAAAAAGTATTATTCTTAAGAATTGACATATTTTACCCCCATAATTGTCTACAAACTCTCCCACTTTTAATAATTCATTAGTATATAAGCCAAATCCTTTCAACAAAAATTGTCAAATGTTCCGGTGCGGTTTTATAGACCAATAGTCATTGTAGAGCGACCCTTCAGTTTTATACGAATTTGTAATATTCTTTCTTTAATCGGCAATTGCGGTTTAGAATTGTACTCGATTATCGTGCAAGTCTATTTTGTTTTTCACTTAGAAACAAGTTTCTTTCCCTAAGGGGTGCAAGAAAGGCAATTTGACACTTAGAATTTATAATTTCAATATATTAACTGTCGTATTTTGCGTGTTAAGTCTCATTAATTGTAGTTTTTCACTAATTCTTTCTTTAATCGGCAATTGCGGATAGAATTGTACTCGATTATTGTGCAAGTTGCTTTTCTCACACTTAGAAACAAGTTTCTTTCCGTAATAGGTGCAAGTGACGAAAAGTAACACTTAGAAGCGGTATTAACTCTTGAAACAAACGCAAGTCTCAAAGTTGTGAACGTTACATAAGTGTAACAAAACAAACTTTCCAAGTTTCATTTAATTGAAACAACACCTTGAAAACCAAACTTATACCGACCAGCGCTATAACCTTTAATCTACGACTAATCTGTAACTAAAAGTAAGTAACATTTATGTAACTATTTGTAATATAATTATTAAATCATTAAATAAATGTATTAAAGGGGAATATTCTTTTGTTTTAACGCAAAACCCGTAGTTTTGACAAGTACAAACGATCCTACTTAAAAATAAAGGTCAAGCTTTACCAACTTGACCATAATCAGCCTACCATTCCTCCAAAAAGTTATTAACCTAACCTTTTAACCTCGCCTTCCGCTCGGGATGTAACAGCTGATTTGGTGGCAGCGGTGGGATTCGTCACTTTTGTTAAAACAATCATAATAATTCCTATTATAAAGTATTAAATTCAAAAAAAAAAAAAATTTTTTTTAATTTTATTGACTCTTACAGATTATTAGGAGTATAAATCAGTTAATTTTCAAATTATTCTTTCTCTAACCGGCAATTCAGTCCGCGTTGTACTCGGTTATTGTGCAAGTTGTTAGTTTTAACACTTAGAATTGATGGTCTGCTCACAGATTAGAGTTGTACTAAACACTATTCTTTCCTTACACTGGGTGCAAGTTAAACACTTACAACACTTAGAATATAGAAAAACTTAACTGACACTCTAACAACATTTTAATATAAAATCATTTTTCATAGAAAATTATTACATTTTATTAATAAACAAATATACACTTCTCTTAATAAAGAACAAGTTGTATAAAATCGTTCTTACGCTGTTCGGCGAATTTCGATTTTACTAATGGCATTTTACGCTGATCGGCGATTTTGTCATTAGGACAATTGTCTTTATTAATCACTCAAGTCCTTGATTTTATCATCTTACGCTGATCGGCGAATTTGTTAAAATAAAGAACTTTGCAAATTTTATTAAATTTAAGGCTTACTTTAGAGTTACTTTTACGCTGATCGGCGAATTTTAACCTTAAAGAAAATCATTGCCTTATTTTTTTAATACAATTCACAAAAACAATTACACTATTTTAAATTCAATACAAAAATTTTATAATTAAAGACAAAATGTCTTTTCTTGCAGCTTAAGATCATGCAAAGTAATAACGGGAAACCAAGAAATCGAGGAGGTAAAAGAAGTCAGAAACGTTTCCAAGAAAAACAAGTAGAGATCACTGATAAATTATTAAAAGTAGAAAAATTAACATCGCACCAAGAATTTTCTAAATTTTTCGACAATTTGTTAAATAGTACGGAACAATTATTAAATAAAGATAAAGAATTGTAAAATTAAATGACTAATTATTTTTCAATTCTTGATTATAACCAACACAATTATCCTTACGTTGAATTAATTTCAGGTTATTTCAATTTACATAGAGGTAACTTTTTAATAGATCATACTTTATCAATAAATTTAATTCAAGAATCAGCTATAGCATCATTTGTTTATATCGAACGCAATAATTCAATCATAACTAGACAAGGCGCAATTCGCACTATTGGGAGTACATTGATAGAATTTAGCGATTTTTCTTTGAGGTTTGAAGTTGATTCATATCACTGCGATTCTGAAGTCATCGGTATTTTAGGAGCGCCATTTTTAGATCAGATTTTTGAAACTAGGTATTTTGAAAGAATAGCAATTATTTATGAAAGAGAAATTTGGAGACGCGAATTGTCAATTCAAAGACGAATAAGGCGTCGTGTAGTTAATTTCTTAAAAAATAATTTATTCACAAGATCCTCTATTATTCGTAGAATATTTTCATGAGTGAATGCGTTAATGACGTTTCGTTTAATCTAAAAAATTATCCAAAAGTTCACATATCTTCTAAAAATTTAATAGATAACAGAGGACTCTTCTTAATCAATCCTGCTTTAGATATTAATTTAATAAACGAAGGTAAACTCACTCCAGACACAAAAATAAATAGATCGGAGAAGTATACGATAAATTTTGGGTCTTTCATTACTTCAGGAACAGCAAAAATAGTAATTGCTAATAAAGCAATAAAATTTAAAACTTTCATTAATCTAAATCAACCTGAATTAACAGGTATATTAGGATCACCTTTTCTCAATACAGATCCTAGTGAATTCACATTCTAATTAACAAAAATCATATGTATTGTTTAATATTACTAACAACACTGTTTTTTGTAACATTATTTTCAATAATTTGGTGGCTAAAAATTTGGTATATAACCAAAAATTTTATACCCAATAACTCGTCAAATATATTGATTTGAACGAATCTTAACTTATCAGGAGGAATAGGAGACTATAATTTTAAAAGAGGTAGTATCATTGTTCGCGCAAGTAACACATCATTGATATAGATCACTTACGGCTATCGCACGCGGCGAAAGTACAGTAGTACTAATCAAGCATAATTCAGACATAAGAGTCTCAAAAGTAAAACTCATCTCATAACGAATTAATGAACTCATATTTTCAGTTTTTATTAAAATATAGCGATTTGTATCCACAAGTTTTTCTAAAATCTTCATTTTTCATACATAACGAAGGTCTATTTATATTAGATCCTTCCTTACCTATTAATATTATTAAAGAAGACAGAATTGACCCCTTTTTAGGTGTAAATCGTATAATAAAATACTTTTTAAGAGACGGTACTTTACAAACGCACGGAGAGACAAAAGTTTGCATTAATTATACAGTAGTAGAATTTCAAACAATAAATTGTAACGATAATTCAGATTTTATTGGAGTTTTAGGACTCCCCTTTTCATTCGATATTATTAACGAACTATTTTAAATTAACATCATAATGACTCGTAAAAATAAACACCAAAAGGGCAATGATGACGATAATACGGAAGAAGCGAGTGGCGCGACCTTCACAACCACAATGAATAGATCCCTTCATGATACTATGGTAAATTCAATGGCTAAATGTTTTGCGTTGCAACAAGGTATAATGAATATTCCTTTTTACGACGGTCATAATATGCCCGTAAAAGATTTTATACAAGATATTTTAAATGCTGAATCCACTATTCCTAAACACTGCGAAGATCAGTATTTGAAATCTGTTCTTGCTAAATTAAAGGGTGCTGCTAGAAAAAGCACTCATGGTAAGTTTTTTGGAACCACTCAACAATTAATAGATCATTTAAAACAAAGATTTTCTACGCATAAATCATATGCATGGTATTTACAGGAAATATCCACAATTCGTATGAACAGAAATGAAAATGTTAGTGAGTTTTATGACAGACTGTCCCAATTATTAGCAGGAGCGTATGCAACACTAGCTAGTTCATACGGAGCAATTAATGCCAATACCCAAATGCAACCCCTAAATTATTGTGCTTTAGAAGCGTTCATAAAAGGACTTCCAGATGCTATGGCCACTATAATAGAAGCCCGAAATCCTGAAAAGCTTGACGATGCTTTCGAAATTGCGTTGAAATTCGAACAACGTCACGATAGTCATAAACCTGATTATAATGCTTATCATTATTCACGATATCAACCCCAAGATTATAGATATCGAGAAAGAAGTCCCAGTAATAGAGTACAATTTTCATATCCTAATGAACAAACGAGATATCGTTCTCAATCACCTACCCCCACAGGCATATTGAGAAATCCGTATCCACCATATGGTCCAAACAACAGTTTTCCTCCACAGTATCCTAATCACCCAAACTCGTTTTTCCCTAATGCTTATATGCCATATACCTCTTATCCATTTTACCCATATCCTTCTCCACAAGAAGCATATTTTAACAAGCCCCAAGAATTAAATAGAACACCACCCCGTGCTCAGTCCCCACACTCTTTTGAAAAGAGTAATTTAAACTTAAACACGACTCGACGGACAGACGCGACGACGAGCGAAGATTACAAAGAGCGT
Organism: Leptopilina myrica (nomen nudum); assembly: GCA_032872475.1. Classification (NCBI taxonomy): domain Eukaryota; kingdom Metazoa; phylum Arthropoda; class Insecta; order Hymenoptera; family Figitidae; genus Leptopilina; species Leptopilina myrica (nomen nudum). The sequence goes on from CM065463.1 coordinate 22,995,811, forward strand.
CCAGCCAACGCGAGAATTCTTTCATTACAAAACACATCTTCCACGCTAGAAACTCCAGAGAATCTCCATTAATAGTAATTAATTCTCCAAGTTTCCAAAAATTATCAGCAACCTTATTAATAGATACAGGTGCTGATGTGAATATAATTAAAGAGAATATAATATCTCCAGAATTGAGAATAATTCAAGAAGAAGCTATACATATAGCCGGAATTGTTCCTACCAAACTATTAACATTGGGAACCGTTCAAATAGAAATAAAGAAGAAGCAAATAACTTTCCAAGTAGTATCTGTTAATTTTCCTATCGAATCCGACGGTATTCTAGGTCGAGAGTACCGACGTGAAGAAAAAGTTGAAATTTCATTTTGGCATAACACCATCGTCACACACTCTGACCCTATAAAACCTATATTCTTCGCAGATAAAGAATCAGTAGAAGCTAGAGATGCGTTAACAGAAAACAAAGCCAATAAAAGAAAAAGTGTAACTATTAAAGCCAGAACAAGACAAGTAATACCTATCGATGTTTTAAATCCTGAATTAAAAGAAGGATATTTACCCTTAATAAAAACCGAGGAAGGATTATTATTAGGTGAAGGAGTAGTAACAAATCACGATGGAGTTTGTCATATTTACGCGATAAACATGACATCTGAAGACGCAGAAATTGATATACCACCTCAAGAGTTAATACCTTTTGAATTTTATAAATTACCAGGTGAAGACTCCTATGATTACTCTACAGAAGAGGAATACATACCATCATCAAACAGAGTTTCAGATATTTTAGAATATTTAAGACTAGATCATTTGAATAAAGAAGAAAAAGAACATGTAGAACAACTAGTTAGAGAATTTCAAGACAGTTTTCATCTTCCCGGAGAACAACTAACTCCTACACATATGGTTCAACACAAAATTCTTACAAATGATGAAATACCAATCCATACTAAACAATACAGATTTTCACCCTCACAAAAAGAAGAAATTGATAAGGTCATCGATAGAATGACATCAGAAGGAGCCATAGGACCTTCCTGTTCTCCATATAACTCGCCATTACTTATAATTCCAAAAAAGATCGATGGAACTGGTAAGAAGAAGTGGAGAATAGTGATCGATTTTAGGGCGTTAAATGAGAAGACAATTGGTGATTTTTATCCCTTGCCGAATATAATTAGCATACTGGACACCATTGGGGGCGCTCAATACTTCTCTGTATTTGACTTAGCCAGTGGATTTCATCAAATTGAATTAGATCCCATTGATAGACCAAAAACAGCATTTTCCACTACACACGGACATTACGAATACATAAGAATGCCCATGGGATTAAAAAATTCGCCATCAACGTTTCAAAGACTAATGGATCAAGTTTTATCGGGACTCCAAGGTGTTGAATTATTCGTATATTTAGATGACATCGTGGTTTATGCGAATGATTTAGAGGAACACGGCAAAAAGGTAAGGCGATTACTACAACGATTAAAAGGCGCCAATCTTTCACTACAGCCGGAAAAATGTGAATTTCTCTTTAAAGAAGTAGCCTATTTAGGGCATATAATAAGTAGTGATGGAGTAAAACCTAATCCTAAAACAATAGAAGCTGTCAAAAATTTTCCTAGACCTAAAACGCCACGTAATGTAAAGCAATTTCTAGGATTAGCGGGATATTATCGAAGATTTATTAAAGACTTTTCAGCAAAGGCTAAACCATTATCTAACTTACTGAAAAAGGAAGTGAAATTCGAGTGGAAACAACAGCAAGAAGACAGTTTTAGAGAGCTAAGAGAAGCCTTGTGTACTAGTCCAATTTTACAATACCCCGACTATGAGAAACCGTTCACACTAACAACAGACGCATCAGATTTTGCTATAGGCGCAGTGCTGAGTCAAGAAAAGGACGGATTCGATCTTCCTATTGCGTATCTTTCTAGAGTATTGAATGCACCAGAAATAAACTATTCAACAACTGAAAAGGAATGTCTAGCTGTATTATACGCTGTACATCATTTTAGACCATACATCTATGGAAAAAAATTTACTCTAGTAAGCGACCATGAACCATTAAGATGGATCGACACAATAAAAGATCCAGGACAGCGATTAATCAGATGGAGATTAAAGTTAAGAGACTACGAGTATGAATTCCAACACAAATCAGGAAAGCTTAACACAAACGCAGATGCTCTTTCCAGAAATGTTAATGAAGAAATTTCTGAAAATTCCCAAACCGAAATCGAGCAAAAACAAGTAAAAATTTTAATCAATAAAAAGGGTGACAAAAACCCAAAGAAGTCAATTAAACCACCGACAATAACATATGCAAATCCTCAGAAACCAAAATTACAACCTACAAAATCAATTTTAAAACCATCTACATCGAAATTTAATTTAAATCAAAGCACAATCGGATCAAGAGTATCACAAAGGAGAGCAACACAACCTAGAATAATAACTATAGACCAAGATTCAGACGAAGACACTACTGACGAAGAAATAGAGATACCTAATCCTCCTATTCAAAAACCTAGTAAAAGTATGCTTCCTAGTTTGAAACTTCCACCAGCAGCAATAAAAAATATGCCTGGACCTAAAAGTGCACCTCCCGAACTGTTACCCAAAATTGTATATTTTCCAAGTCCAGAAAATACAGTACTAACGGTAGAACCACCAGCCAGTGAAAGTGAAGAAAGTTCTGACGAAGAGGAAAACAAAACTATGAATTTAAGCAGAAAGGAAATAGCTCAAGATTTAAGAAATTCTATATCACGTTTTGATCAATCCTTAAAACAACATGAAGACTGGCTTATAGAATCACCACAATCTCCTAGAGATTGGATTATACACTCAGATGGAAACAATGACGAATCAGTTCATAAAGCAGCTAATGAGTTAATTACCGGAGACCATTCAGAATTTTCACAAAAACTAGATTTTTATTGGGATTATGCTAAAGGTGAATCTATGTGGCAGAAAAATCAAACAGAGAATTTTAATAATGAACAGTCAATTACAGAAACAATAGAACCAGAACAACCAATACATCAAACACCACAGAAAAACGAAATAGACAAAAACAAGATAAAAAATGTTACTTTCCGACCATCAACTTCAGAACCCAACACACCAGTAATTTTCAAAACTCCAAAAGCTATGTCAACACCTTATCACACTTCAATATATGAAACAGATGTCGACACAGGTGATGAAGAAGAGGAAACCACAGATAATGAAGCAGAGGAAAGCAAAGAAGAAAATAAAGATGACGAAGAAGAGGAAGATGAAGAAGAATCCAAGAACAACAAAACACAAGGGAATAATTTTGATACTATAAACAGCATTCCTCCAAATTTTCCTCCGAATTATTCAAGAATATCAGAAAAATCATCAAATATCACGAGTGACAGAGAAAATCTTACTTATCATCGAAATAACTATGTTCATTTTCTATCAGCCGATTGCGAGTTCACGACTCCAATAAGCCGATTACTCATTGACATCGCAGTAATAGATCCCGAAGAAATAAAAAATAAAAATCCTACGAAAGGACAAATTCTTGTAACCCCTAGAGGACGATATAACGTATATTCTTTAATAGTGAAAGACAATTACTATGATCCATTATCAAAAGAAGACATTAGTTTAGGAATGCAGAATTTAAAAATACTTCTTTCTAAGGAAAAGGTAAAAGAAATAAGAATTTCTCGACACGGAGACTTTACAGATGAACTGCTAAGAGGAGAACTAAGACAAATTATTGGATCAGTTTTCTATAATAGTAACATTAATATAACAATGTGTTATGGACAAGTATCTGTTCCCAAAGAAGAAAACAGAGAAGACATTATAAGTGAATTTCATAAAAGTAAAATAGCAGGACACAAAGGAATAGTGAAAACATATAGAAGAATTCGTGAAAAGTTTTGTTGGCCACGATTAAAAGAACAAGTTACAGAATTTGTAAGAAAATGTCCCACATGCCAAACACAAAAATTAGTTAGAGCAAAAACTAGAGAACCTATGATTATAACTGACACACCCCTAGACGTTTTTGACAAAATTTCATTAGATACAGTAGGGAAGCTTCCTACAACCCCAGACGGAAATTGCCATATCCTTACTATGCAGGACCATTTGTCCAAATATTGTATAGCCGTTGCAATTCCAGATATTTCAGCTACTACCATTGCTCATGCTGTTGCAAAAGAATTGTTTTCAGTATATGGAGCCCCAAAAGTAATATTAACCGATAAAGGTACTTCATTCATTGGCAAATTGATGTCAAAACTATCCAAACTTTTCAAAGTTCAGCAAGTCACAACCTCTGGTTATAGGCCTCAAACAAATGGCGCTTTAGAACGAAGCCATGCTGTTTTAGCAGATTATATAAAACAATATTCTAAAGACTATGACGATTGGGACAAATTATTACCCTTTGCAATGTTTGCCTACAACACATCCGTGCATGAAGCCACTAATTTCACACCTTATGAGTTAGTTTTTGGAAAAACTGCTCGTTCTCCTAGTTCTTTTCCTCAGGAGGTTAAATTTGAAACCTACGGTTCCTACTTAACTGAACTTATTACCAAATTAATTGAAATAAGGGCACTAGCAGCTAAAAATCTATTAAATGCTAAATTAAAATCCAAAGAATGGTATGATAAATCTATCAAACCATTTCCAGGAAAAATAGGAGACAAAGCTTATGTCATGAAAGAGGGATTAAAAAGAAAGTTCGATCCTTATTATCACGGTCCATATAGAATTGTGGATATTCTAAATAAAAATAATGTTATTTTATTAAATGATGAAGGACACAGGTTCCAAAAACATGTTGATAAATTAAAAATTGCTTACGAATAACAATAATAACATAATTTTAATTTTTAGATGTCTGAATCTATCATTTTCTTCCCACCACTACAAGGAGAATTAGTACCAGCTTTTACATTCCCAAAAGGAAACATTGATGATATATCATATCCTAAAGGAATACTTGAGGAACTATCCGCAGAATACAACCTAGATAAGCCCATTTATTTAATTGATAAAACTACTGGTCCAGACTTGAATAGACTATGGCAAGTGAAGTGCACAGTGACAGATAACAAAAACAATAATGTGTTCATTGCAACTGGGAATAAATGCAGAACGATCAGAGAATCAGAACATTCAGCAGCTAAGATAATTCTAAAAGAATTAAATAACACTTATTTCTTTAGTGAAGAAGAAAGACCCAAAAACCTAAAACGAAAAATTTATGTAATGTCCCACGACGAACCGTCAGTGTTAAAATTAAAACTTTTCAAATGGGAAAACTGTTGTGAATATTGCTATAGAAGGGGACATACTAAAGAACAATGCTTTAGCGTAATCAGAAATAAGAAAATATTAAAAAAGGAAAATCCAACAACAAGCGCATCTGACGATTCAGACGAATTTTGGAATTTACCAGCTCCTACCCTACCATGGGACTAAAATAACGCGATATATTCCAATTAACAGTTATTTCAATAAAGCATGTATAAAAATTTTTAATATATTAACTGTTAATAGGAAATTAAAAAGAAAAATATATATAATTATAAATAAATGAATAAATAAAGATAATATAAATATATACATAATCAAATAATACATATATATATATATTCAGATATTTGAACAATATTATAGACACCTATTATACACATATAATTATCCATAATTTTAAAAAAATATTATATCAATAAAATATATGTAAATACAAAAAAAATGTATACTTATAATTTAATCAATAAACTAAACAAAACATTAAAATAAGGACGAAAGAAAAGAAGGAAGAGGAATGGTGGTTGCCTTCTTCTTTCCTCTTTATTTTAAACAAAAAAATAAATAATTTAATAAATAATAATTTCATATAAAAGACGAAAGAAAAGAAGGAAGAGGAATGGTGGTTGCCTTCTTCTTTCCTCTTTTAATTTATAAAAATCCATAATTAATCAAACAAAAATAAATAAATACAATAATAATAATAAAAAGAAAATAAACCCATATTTAAACCTAATTAACAAAATATAATATACTAAATTATTAATAATTAACTGCTAAACAAATTTTAACTTTATAAACAAATAAATTATAATTCTACAACAAAACACATAACTAAATAACACCAATTAAAAAAATATATCTGATTACAGATGGAAATACCTGTTGTGAGTTGGATTCTAAACGCTAAAGACTATATTACAACAATTAAAGATGGTTTCATACTTTTCTTTCAGCTACTCTTATTGATAATAATCATTATTATAGCAAGAAAACTATATTTTTGCTACTCAATAATGATTACAAGATGGAAAAGGCGAAGAAACCAAACACAAACGCCATAAAGTTTAACAAAAACAACAAAACAAGCATCCTACCATTTCCTTACATTGAGGACAATGTAAAGTATAAGGAAGGAGGAAAGGTCTTAAAAATCTGTAAAAATTTTGACAATTTTAAGCCTAAAAACAACAAAAATAGAATAAGAATGAATTAAGCATAAGACAGCATCATTTAAATGAGCGCGCCAGCTTTAAGCACGCATCGATTTTATATCGACCTTGCTCAAACCTCTTTTACTATGCGTGGCACACCGCGATGGCCGACCAGTGATTCAACTCAACCGATGCACCAACTCTGTCTAAGGGTAAGACGCGCATGCCTCGCCGACTTCCATCATGAAAGAGCGGCAAATAATTCAAATTCAAATTAATTTCGCTCTTAAATGATGAAAAAAAAAATCGAAGGTAAAACTAGATAATTTTAACACTATGCACAATAAGCTTTAAAAACTAATTCACTTTAAAATACTAATAAATTATTTATATTGCTATAATTTTAATCTTATAAATTAAAATTAAAATTTTACAATAATATTAGTAATAGTACTGATGATATAATAATATTGTTAATAATTTATAAATTATATTATATCAAATAAGTAAAGAATTTAATTATTAATTAGTGATCATTAATAATTAACCATAGTTTTAACGAATTAACAAATAATATGTATTAGTAAATTAATTTTTATTTAATAACCTATAATAATATAAGGATTAAATTAAATAAACAATTGTTGTTGTTGCTATATACAAAATATATATATATAATAATAATAATAATAATTATTATTATAAATAAATAAGGTATTACTAATTACTAACATACAATATAATTATTGCTTTAATTAATAATTAACAAAATCAAATAGTATAAATTATTATTGAAATTAACAATTTTAATCAATTTTATTAAAAATTGTTATTATTATTATTAAAAATGAATTACATAATGATATTAAAAATTTTATCATTAATTAATAAATTTTGTATACTATAAACCCATACCAAAAATTATATAAATTTACAGAAAATAACTTGGAATTTATGGATATCATTAATTTTTGATTGTTAATAATTATTATCAATAAATAATGCTATTTGAAATGCTTGAATCGAGCCTTTAGTGTCAGGCGAGTATAAGAGAGGAGGAGTCGACCGGCTATGCGGAGAAGTGAAAGGCCTCACGCCCACTAGCCAATACTCGCACGCTGGGACCAAGGCCTCTCCCCTCATACCGAGCGAAGCGAGAGCCGCTCGACCAGCCATGTTGTCGGTCTCATGCCTCTCCCCTTATACAGAGCGAAGCGAGAACCGCTCGACCCGCCATATTGTCGGCTAGACGAATACTCCTATAATGCATTATTAACACGCAATCTAACACAAATTTTCAGTTTTTTTTACTCTCTTTCAGGGCAGCTTCATTCTAAGATTATTATCATCGAATAATTAATAAAAATTGTTTAATATTTATAAATTATTATTTAATAATTGTTTAATATCTAATTAATTATTATTTATTAATTATTCGATGTTTAATATTAATTTATTGTTTAATATTCATAAATTATTATTTATTAATTATTTGATGTTTAATATTAATTTATTGTTTAATAATTATAAATTATTATTTAATATTTGTTTAATATCTAATTAATTATTATTTATTAATTATTTGATGTTTAATATTAATTTATTGTTTAATATCTAATTAATTATTATTTATTAATTATTTGATGTTTAATATTAATTATTGTTTAATATTTGTTTAATATCTAATTAATTATTATTTATTAATTATTTGATGTTTAATATTAATTTATTGTTTAATATTTATAAATTATTATTTAATATTTGTTTGATATTTATTTATTGATTAATATTTATTTAATAATTGATACTTATTTATTTATTGTTTAACACTTATTTATTATCTATTAATTATTATTTAATATTCTTATTTAAAACTTGTTGTTTTATAATGAAATATTTTAGAAAGTCTAATGAAATTACAAACAACTGATTTTGCGAAATTATTGTTGTTAAAATGTTATAAACAATTTTGAACCAACTAAATTATAGGCGTGCAAGAATGTAGTATTGTACGAATTAAAAAAAAATGTTATATTTTATTTTAACATTTTTAATGCTAATATATTATAATATTTTATAATTACTATAATATGTTATAAATAAACAATTTAAACTTATTTTAATTATTTTCATTATTTATTCAATATTTTATTTTATATCATTTAAAAATTGTTTTTATTAAAAGATATTTTAATAATAGTTTCACATTCAACCAGAATTTGGTTGTTTCGAACAAGTTTTTCTGAGTATTGATTCAATTAATTGGAGAGGAAAAATGCTTGATTGATTTAAATGGAGCGTTATTCATTTTAATTGATTAATTCGGGAATTCTTCTCACTGTTTCGATTAGTGGTGCTTACATCACTAAGAATCAGTACTAATTTGCTGATTCGGAATCTAAACTCGATATATTATAAAATTTCAAGGCAAATGTTTTTCTCTATATTATTGCAAGAATTGAATAATTATTTTTCAAATTTGACAGAATTCATAAAAACAAAAAAACAAACAAAAATTTTTTATTCAAACTAGAAATATATGTATATGTATAAATATATATACATATATGCAAAATTGGGATAAAATATAAATAATTCTCAAACTTTTATATACGGTTATAGTGAACACTAAATTAATTATAAATCACCAACAAAATCAACTAATTATAATAAAAGAAAGTTCAAACAATTACGTAATTATATAAATTATCCAATGAATAGTTAGTGAAATTCTTCTATAATAATTGTTAAATCGTATCTATTAAAATTAAATTGAAAAATTCTTATTACTTACCTCAAATTACGTATAAATCAGTAAATTGAGTCGACTATTGTTGTAGACATTAATGAAGGAACTAATTTAAAATAAGCATTATAAAATAGGATTCTAAATTAGATAAAAAGTAAAATGTTTTAAATTATAGAAAACAAGAATGAATGAAATCAAAATTGTAATAGTAATTACTCAAGTAAGGTAGTGAATTGGTAAAAGGCAGTGAATTTAGCACCATTACAAAAATGTAAAAATTTATTTATTTAAAAATATCACACTCACATTCATTCTACAAAAAATATCACACTCACATTAATTCTACAAAAAATATTACACTCACATTTTTCTACAAAAATGAAAAATTTTAAAAAATAAAACACTCACACTAAAAACAATTACCACAAGCACACATCTTTAGAGGATTCTCCTCTATGAGGACCTCTACTTCCTCCGGTCTCACATACCAAGAAGGACCAGCAGATGAACTTTCAAAGGACGTGCTAGGCCTTGGCTCATCTACAGGTGTTTCCAACAGAGACTTAATGTCCTTTAACCATACTACTGGCTGAAAGGCAGGGTCATTGGCCGATTTAGACAAGTCCAGCGGTTTGGATTGATTCACTGATTCAACATTCTCTGACACAGAAACAAACTCCGGGGTATTCTCCACCCAAACCATAGTGTTTGGTTTCCTTATTTTTGAAGGACCAGGTTGTTCTGAAACAAAAAAAAAATTTTTTTTACTATAAATACAACATCCAAAACACAAAAACAAAAAAAAATTTTTTTAGATGAATAATCACCTGTAATTTCCATTTTCCTTTTATTCAAAATTGGAGTATCCTCACACCCCCCACAATAACAATAGATGGGACGACCTGGACGACTACGACAGATAAAATAAAGAGATAAATAAATAAAAATAGTAAGAAGAGGAATTTAAAATAAAGAAATGAAAACGAGATTTTTGAATATACTCACAACAAAAGATTCATCATAGATGTCATCTGCGCCGACTCAGCCAGAACTTCCCCCTTTAGTCGACGCAGCTCCTTAATCCGAATTTTCCTATCCACTATGAATCCTGGGAAATTATTACGTTTGGGACGACCAGGACGCCCCAATTTTTCAAAACAATCTATCTCTTGCATGGAATAATGCACTGACGCCGCCAATGCATGTAGAGATTGCAAAAACATTAAAATGTTGATGCTGCATTTCTTTTCACCTGTCAACATAGAATAAAATATACATGTAAAAAGGGATAAAAGCACAAATCACTAAAACTTTACACTGTTGAATCTAGCCACTCACTTTTTTGGCTCGACATGTTCTCCATCTTGACAAATAGAATACTGAAGATGTCCCAGTGCTCTCATCCTTTATAGGGATGAAAAATGCCATCATCAACAATTTTTGCATGAGAAACCAAGGGTCAACGACTGTCCTGCGAAAGAAGAAATTCGTACCTACCTCAAGATGATAAACAGAACAATAATAACATCATATGACACTACACAACAAACACACTACATTATCACTTCATCACTTTATCTAGAAGCCGCCGAATGTAAGATGAGCGCAAGGATATCAATATCACTTAGAACACTGTATGAATCTTATAATTAGTGCGATAAAAGTCAGTGTCAATTTCGGAATTTCAAGTCTCTACTATCTAAATGATAAGAATTAAATTTCATCGGGACGATGAAAGAGTAAGGAGGGAGGACTGTTACATCCCAGATACATTTTTTGTTTTTGATAAGATTGTAAAGAATATGCTTTGTGTATCTGCAATGTAACCAAAAGCTAAAGGAATGCAATTATCTTATTTTGACATATAACACGCGTGTTAAAAAGACTTGAAAATCCGAAATTGAGATATAAGTAAAATTGAAACATTATACTCGCTGTATTGTCTCAATTTTAAAATAGAGAAAAACAAAGCAAGAGGTAGAAAAATTGATAAAAATAGAGAGGAATGCGTTACATCGACATTGCGTCATACAAGCTCGAAGTCGCTCGCTATGACCTAATTGCGCAATCCAAGTTCTAGGAATCATGGCATGTAACTCGAGCTTCACTCTTTCCATATAAGAGGTAAAACTTGACCAAAATAGGAAGGAATGCGTTGCGTCGACATTGCGTCATGTAAGCTCGAACTCGCATGCTGTGACCTAATTGCGCAACCCAAGTTCTAGGAATCACTGCCTGTAACTCGAGCTTCGCTTTTCCATATATGGGGTAAAGGTACTGAACCATTGTCGATGGATGTGATTCTTTCTCCGAAGCATAATTAAAAATAGATTTATAATGAAAAAGTATTATTCTTAAGAATTGACATATTTTACCCCCATAATTGTCTACAAACTCTCCCACTTTTAATAATTCATTAGTATATAAGCCAAATCCTTTCAACAAAAATTGTCAAATGTTCCGGTGCGGTTTTATAGACCAATAGTCATTGTAGAGCGACCCTTCAGTTTTATACGAATTTGTAATATTCTTTCTTTAATCGGCAATTGCGGTTTAGAATTGTACTCGATTATCGTGCAAGTCTATTTTGTTTTTCACTTAGAAACAAGTTTCTTTCCCTAAGGGGTGCAAGAAAGGCAATTTGACACTTAGAATTTATAATTTCAATATATTAACTGTCGTATTTTGCGTGTTAAGTCTCATTAATTGTAGTTTTTCACTAATTCTTTCTTTAATCGGCAATTGCGGATAGAATTGTACTCGATTATTGTGCAAGTTGCTTTTCTCACACTTAGAAACAAGTTTCTTTCCGTAATAGGTGCAAGTGACGAAAAGTAACACTTAGAAGCGGTATTAACTCTTGAAACAAACGCAAAAGTCTCAAAGTTGTGAACGTTACATAAGTGTAACAAAACAAACTTTCCAAGTTTCATTTAATTGAAACAACACCTTGAAAACCAAACTTATACCGACCAGCGCTATAACCTTTAATCTACGACTAATCTGTAACTAAAAGTAAGTAACATTTATGTAACTATTTGTAATATAATTATTAAATCATTAAATAAATGTATTAAAGGGGAATATTCTTTTGTTTTAACGCAAAACCCGTAGTTTTGACAAGTACAAACGATCCTACTTAAAAATAAAGGTCAAGCTTTACCAACTTGACCATAATCAGCCTACCATTCCTCCAAAAAGTTATTAACCTAACCTTTTAACCTCGCCTTCCGCTCGGGATGTAACAGGGGTAAAAGGGGAAATGAAATAGGAGATTAAAGGTATGTGGAGGGAATGGGAGGAACAATGGAGAGAAGAAAAAGAATGATGTGGGAAAAATTGGAAATAATGGAAAAAGAGCATAGAGAAGAGGTGGAAGAGGTAAGAGAAGAAGTAGGGCAATGCAGAGAAAGGGTAAAGGAGATGGAAAATGGAAAGGGGGAAGGAAATGAAAGAGTATTAGATTTGGAGGAGAGGTTTGGGGAGTTAAGTGTAAGAATAGAAATTATGAAAAAGGAGAAAAGAAAGAATAAAGTAATAATAAAAGAAAGTAAGATAGAGGGAAAACAGGAAATAAATTATTTATTTAGAGACATTGGGGTGGATGTGGAGGTAAAAGAATGCAAAGGAGTCAGCAAAGAAGAAAATAATTTGCCAAGGATATGGGTGGTGGAATTGGGGAATGAAGATCAGAGAAAAGAAGTGTTGAAAAATAAAAGTAAATTGAGAGGTAGGCCAGAAAGAATAGAAGAGGACAGAACATGGGAAGAAACAAGAAGAGGATGGATATTGGAGAGTAAAGCGTGGGAGGAAAGGCGTAGAGGAAAAATAGTAAGAATGGGAAGGGATTGTATATGGGTGAATGGGGAAAAGTGGGTAGTTGATAGAGCAACAGGGATAGTAGTAAGGGAGCGTGGATGGCGAGGTAGGGAAGATGGAGAACAAAGGGAGAGAAAAGAGGAAATGGAGGAACAAGAGAGGATGGAAGAAGTAATGGGGGTGTCTGAGTGGAGAGAATCAAGATAGAGGTTAAATAGAAATGGAATAAATGTTAAAATCGAAAGGGAGGGGATCAAGATAATTTTTTGGAATATTTCGGGTTGGAAAAATAAGGAGGATGGTTTTTCGCCTGAATTGGGGAGGTGGGATGTATTAATGTTAAGTGAAACGTGGACAGAAGGGAGGGATTGGGAAATAGTGAGAAAGAAGCTACCTAAGGGATTTAAATGGGTGCAACAGGAGGCTAAATAGGAACATAATAGAGGGAGGAGTGCGGGAGGGATGATTTCAGGTGTAAGATCGAATATTAAGGAGGAAGGAAATGGGAATGAATGGAATAAAGAGGGAGTTATGGTAAGGAAAATAAGAATAGGGAAGGGTAGGTTGAACATTGTGGGAACATATAGAAGAAGGGGGGATGGAAAGGGGTGGGAGGCGTTGGAAGAATGGATGGATATTGGGAAAGATGAGAGAAATTGACTCGGGACATTTCCCGTTAATAGTAGAACTATGGAGAGGGAACCAAAAAAATTATGCAATGGGGGGTGGGGGAGAAAATAAGGAGAGAAAGACGAAGATGGGAAAATATAGAGTGGAAAGTTTAAGAAAATTTGAAGACAGAATGCAGGAAAAAGTGAAAGATTTTGAAGAGGAAGGAGACGTAAATTTTAGAGTAGTTGGTGGGATGAAGAATGCAAAGAGAGTAGGGAGGAACTTAAGAGGGCTATAAAATAGTGAAGAAAAGGGTTGTTGGGTAAAAAGGAATATAATAAGAAGCATAGGGAACATGGTAAGTTGATAAGAGGAAAGCGTGAGAAGGAAAAACAAAGGTTTATAGAGGAAGTGAATCTAGCGATAAAAGAGGGTAAAGATTGGGATTTTATCAATAAAGAGAGGAAGAGAGGGAAGGGGATAAATACGGAAGTTAAAATGGAAGAATTGACAGAATATTTTAAAGGATTAAGTGGTGGAATGGAGAAATCGGTCAGGGGGAGGGGAGAAGGAGGGGGTAGGGGATTTCACAGCCGGAGATTAGTAAGAAGAAAGTGAGGGAAGCAATAGGCAAGTTAAAGAAGGGTAAAGCGGTGGGGGATGGAATGGAAGCTGAAAGTATAAAGTTTGGTGGGGTAGTTGTCGAGAGGGAAATGTGGAAAATAATAAATAAGATATGGGAAGGAAAGGGTTGGCCAGAAGACTGGAAGACGAGGTTAGTTGTGCCGATTATAAAAAAGGAAATGGAAATAAGGTGGAGGAATATAGGGGTATGACGCTTATGCCGGCTGGTTACAAGGTATACGCAGAGGTAGTGAGAAAGAGATTGAAGGATTAAGTGGAACAGTTGGCTTGTATACCGAATAACCAGACGGGTTTTAGAAAAGGCATGGGGACATTGGATAATATATATGTTTTGAATTATTTAGTGAATAGGAATTTAGGAAGAAAGAGGGGGAAACTAATTGCAACGTTTGTAGATATAAAAGCAGCGTTTCCATCGGTGAACAGGGGTCTCTTGTGGAAAGTGTTGCAGAAAATAGGGGTGGAACAGAGGCTAATAGAAAGAATAAAGGAATGTTATGAGGATACGAGAGAAAGGGTAAAAATTGGGCAAAAGTTGGGAAAAATATTTTGGTTGGGAAGGGGTTTAAGGCAAGGCTGCCCCCTGAGTCCATTATTATTTAATTTATTGATGGCTGATTTAAAAGAGAAAATGAACAGGAGGGGTAAAGGAGGGGTTATTTTAGGAAATAATAAGATTTTTTCATTAGCGTATGCGGATGATGTGGTTTTGTTGGCTGAGGAAGGGAATGGAATGAAATTATTGTTAATTGAGTTTGATAAATTTGTGCGAGAAAAGGATTTGAACGTGAATGTAGACAAAACAAAAGTAATAAGGTTTAGAAAGAGAAAAAGAAAGGATGATGAAGTATGGAAGATGAATGGACGAATGGTGGAAGAGGTGGATTAATTTTGTTACTTGGGATATTGGTTTAGTTATATTTGAAGGGCAGATACGAATGTGAGAATGAGAGTAAAAAGGGCTGGAAGGGTAATGGGACAAGTGTAGAGAATCGGGAAGAAAAAATTTAAGGATGACTAGAATAAGAGAATATGGTTATTTGATGTGTTGGTATGGTCGGTAATGAGTTATGGTGTAGAGATATGGGGTTGGAATGAAATTGGAAAAATGGAGAGAGGAAGAGAAAAATTGGTGAGTAGACAGAGAAGGAGGGCAATGGGGATAAAAAAATTGAAACAAGGAAGAGGAAGCAGTTTGGCGAGGAAATGTCATAGATTGATAAGGGAGGAGGAGGATCGTAATAGAAGAGAGGAATCGAAATGGGAGAGGGACAGAAAGGCAGCATTAGAAGAGGGAAAGAAATGGGGAGGGAGTGAGGATTATATGAAGGGTTGGAAAAGAAAAGATTCGGAGAAAAGGTGGGAAAGAATAGAAGGGTCACGATATAATAAATGGTATAGTGTGGTAAGGGGGGAAGAAATCCTGGGATATTTAACAAAAGTAAGAAAGGAAGAGAGATGGAGTAGAATGTGTAGATTTAGAATAGGAGAAGGAGTGAAGAAATGTAAGTATTGGATGAATGAAGAGGAAAAGAAGTGTAGAGTATGTGGATTTGAAAGAGAAGAGTGGGCGTATGTGTTGAAAAGATGTGTGGGAGGAGGAATGCATGAAAAAAGTGTGGGAGAAAGAGTGAGTTGAATATTGAATGAAAATAGGCAAGGGGAAAGAAGGATGTTTGGATTGGAAGAGGCAAGAAAGAAAAGAATGATGGGGGTAATATAAAATGGGGAAGGAAGTCTGGGTTTATTAAATTAAATAATGAAAATTTTGTTTTTTAGTTATAATAATTAAGATTAAAGGTAAAAGAATTTTAAACAATTTTTTCTAAGTTCTTTGATAATTTTGAAATTATTAATTAATTTCGAAGAAATGATTTCCAGAAAAAGCAGGTTTCTGTATTAGGACGGCTGCGCTGTCGATACATATGAGAAATGTATTGTATTTTCATAACGAAATCTAGTACTTACTCAAGAAATTTATTTTTGAGAGATTTTGATTCGGAATAATTGTTTAAAATTTTTTCACCTTTAATATTAATACTACCGACTGATAAATTCACTTTCTTCAATAATTAAGATTATTTGGATGAAGCCAAAAGGCAAAAGGAACGGGAAACGGAAGCCCGGGCACATTGGCGGATAATCGATTTATAAGTACAGAGTATAGAAAATAAGATGCGTAGACATAAGTGCGTTAGATAATAAGAAAACTGATTTTGTATTTTAGGCTAAGTTAATTTTTAAGGTATTATGTATTTTTGGAGTCTCGAACCCTACAGTAGTAGTGAGTGTAAATAAACAACTAACAAGACTCATAAAAATCTGTTACAACTGTCTTGGTTAATTTGAAATTTGATGGAAGGAAACTTCAGAACATTTGGTGGTTGATTAATAAAGTTTATTGATTGAACAAAACTTAAGAACCAAAGAACAATTAACATAAATGAATAATAAACCTCGTTGTACTTGCGATGTTGTTAACCTTGCAACGGTTAAACAATACTAACTATAGTTGAGACCGAACAAGACGAGCACACCGTTCCCCCACTCTCGCTCGCCTCAGAAAAAGGGTCGCGAAGGGCCGTACTTTGAAAGAATGAACCCTTTTTGTAAACAACAACATTAATTATAAATCTTCGTTGTTGATTCGAGACGAGACCCTGGTGGAAGTCGTATTTATTAGAAATTTATTTGATTTGTGGAAACAGTTTCGATGAGATTCCAGGTATGGCTTTTAGTAACGTGATTTTATTTAAAACCACGTTACAACTTGTAGGTCAAAAAATACGAGACTCCTTTTTAATCTAGGGGAGACTGGGGCAAAACCGCTCACTTTTTTTCAGAACGGTAAAAACCTAGGAAATTATTCTCTAAATCCAAGTTAATTTATATAATGAATATTATTTATCTTTTAATAAATATTGTTAATGTTAAAAATTTTAAGATCGACAAAAAACTCAAATACTGTTAATACTGATTCGGCTTCATACACAAATTTAATAAGTGAGCGGCTTTACCCCGAATGTGTTTCTCATATTTCAGAATAAATTTAAATAAATCTTTTTGAAATCAAACAAAACTACATATATATTTCAAAAAAAGACATCCAATAGCATCCAAAAAAATTTGTCGAACAAATTAAGTCTTAAAAATAATAATCGAAAAACTTAAAATTCCGAAGATCATTTTTTTGCACTTCTAAAAACAATTGACCGTCTCTGAATTTATGACAAATTCATTAAACTAAACGAAAGTTCGTTAACATTAGTTGTATGTTAAGTACTATTCACAGTACAAATATCATCATCTTAAGTTGAGTTTATAGCGTCAAATCGCTAGTGAGTGGGTTTACCCTGTGCGCGGGTTTTCCTCAGTCTCCCCTATAGTTTAAAAAATAGGTCCAATTAAAAATGGAATTTGACGTAATGTAAGGGCACTCATGGAGACGACTTTTTAACCTACAGATCAAAAAATAGGTCAGATTAAACATGAATTTTGACGTTATGTAAGGGCCCAAAAACTACCCTTAAAATAGTATTACATTTTGAGGGCAGAAGAAATTGTTTTTCAATCTTTGACATGTAGGCCAAAATTGTCCTTAAAATAGACCTAAGTTTTTAGGGTAGAAGGAATTGTTTGTTAATTTTGGACATAAAGGTCAAAACTGCATTTAACCACTTCGGTGGCGTGGCGTTCCAATTGGCGTTCCACGTCCCCGTTCAATGAATTTTAATAAAAATTGATACTCGAGGGTTTTTAGGATCCCTGATTACGAATCCGATGTCAGTTTTGAAAAATTCAAAATAGCGGATCCAATATGGCGGACGAGTTTATAAAAAATTAATTGAATTACCTTGAATCGTTTTACTCAGGGGTTTTTAGAGATGCTGATTAGGAATTTAATATGAGTTTAACATGAAAAGCAATAGTTAAAATGATTCAGGAAAGTAACTTATTATGAGCTGCAGCAAAAATGAGCCAAGGTTTTTTTTTGCTTATATTTCAACGACCAACCTGCATTCGATAGAGAAAATGTTCTCTACCCAGAGCACGCAAAAAATGTGATCATTTCTTTTCGAATGACAGAAACAAAGGTTGTCGAAGATTTTATTGGAATTGCAGCGAAATTTTGGGATTCTAAGTACATGAAATTTAAAAGCTCCTATTACCCCACGCTCTCCTACCCTGCTTATAGATAACTAATACAGTTATTATTTTTGTTCGCAAAATTATATGAGGAAAAAAACGTCATTAGACATTTGTTCGAACTAATCGTAGGTATATGCCAAATACGAAAGACATGAAATTGAATCAACTCCCGCGCAACGCAGTGGTAACCTGTTTTTCAGACATACTAAACATACTAAAAGCAAGCGCTTGAAAAGCGAAATTTGTTTTAAAAAATTAGAACGGACACTCCATGGCTATGTAATAAATGCGATAAACCGTTTTGCAAAAGGTGCTTTAGCTAGGCGCATAACCATTGACCACAAACCCTTCAGTAAACCCGAGTAAAACGTTTCAAGCGAATTTACTTAATTTTTTATAAACTCGTCCGCCATATTGAATCCCCTATTTTGAATTTTTCAAAACTGACATCGGATTCAATTAATTTTTTATAAACTCAATTCAATTAATTTTTTATAAACTCGTCCGCCATATTAGATCCGCCATTTTGAATTTTTCAAAACTGACATCGGATTCGTAATCAGGGATCCCAAAAACCCTCGAGTAAAATGTTTCAAGCGAATTCAATTAATTTTTTATAAACTCGTCCGCCATATTTAATCCGCCATTTTGAATTTTTCAAAACTGACATCGGATTTGTAATCAGCGACCCCAAAAAGCCCCGAGTAAAACGTTTCAAGCGAATTCAATCAATTTTTTATAATCTAGTACGCCATATTGGATCCGCCATATTGAATTTTTAAAAACTGACATCGGATTCGTTATTAGCGACCCCAAAAAGCCCCGAGTAAAACGTTTCAAGCGAATTCAATCAATTTTTTATAAACTAGTACGCCATATTGGATCCGCCATATTGAATTTTTAAAAACTGACATCGGATTCGTTATTAGCGACCCCATAAACCCCCGAGTATCAATTTTTATTAAAATTCATTGAACGCATCGTCTTTATTAACAATTTGTTTATACAATTTGTTTATAACAATTTACAAATGATTCTATAACACAATTCGACGATTCAGAGATTCTAAGATATAAATAAATATTATTTCCCACAGAAAGATCTTGAGTTTATTTATCAATATTTGAGCGAAAGTGGAACGCCATTCGTAGAAAAGTATTTAAAATGACATTTTGCAACGTCCAAAAAAACAATGAAAATCTTAAAAAAACAAATTTTCATTGTTATTTTTTTGTTCCCTGATATTAAAAACATAGAAATATATTGTTGCAGTAAATTAAAATTAAGTATACTCTTAAAAAATCTAGAAAAATTTGGAAAGCCATTTCGCTATTTTCGACACTTTTGGCCAGGGATCTGGAACGCCAATTGGAACGCCACGCCACCGAAGTGGTTAAAATTGACCAAAATTTTGAGGGAAGAACAGGATAGAAAGAATTTATCGTTATGTTTTGACGCATTGGTCAATACTTCCCTTAAAATTGACCTAATTTTGAGGACAGACAGAATACATGCAAATTTTAGATGTGTAGGTTAAAACTATTTTAGTAAATGTAGTGTAAGTCAAATTAAACATAGATTTTGACGTAATGTAAGGTCGTAATTGTACCTTTAAAACAAAAAATAGGTTACATTAGACGTAGATTTTGACGTTATGTATTACCGATATTGCATCTCTTTCTGGCCTGTGAGTCAAAAAGTAGGTCAAATTAAACATAGATTTAGACGTAATGTGAGGCCGTTATAGGGCCTCTTTTTGACCTATAGGACAAAAAAGGTCAATTTTGATATAAGTTTTAACTGACGCTTTGGGAAAGGCTGGAAAGGGAAATGACGGAAATGAATGAATCAGTTATAAAATGTTCTTGACAAGGCGATATGAATAAAAAAACGTTGTACTATTCGAAATCTTTGGAAACAGTTAAGTACAGAAACGAAAAAATATCCCCTATATTAATGATAAATAACTTAAAATTCCAAAATCTTCTGCTTTAATAATTTTAACCCCTTAACTGCGGATGATGAAGATTTTGGCTGTCAATTCTTCGTCATCGTAGTTAACCAAATGGTTAACGAATGGAAGTACAATTTGATGTACCATTTCATACTTTTTCGGCTACTGTGGTATGGTTGAATCACCTGGTCTGACAGATCTACGCCTTCTATGTTATCATTGTAGTCCTTTACAATGTTGGGCTTTTTTTTAATTCTCCAGTAATTTGACATTGTTTTCCAGTTGGTACCATTTCCGGTTTGTGCATGGTAGAAAGCATAGTCACCACTCTCTTATCTTTCCATACTATACAAGATAGCTTAGAAGTGTGACTTGTCTTCATTTCGCCCTTTACCATTTTTTTGTTTGAAATTTTGGAATGTTCTTACGATTCGTACGTACTGTGCCACAAACATTCGTCTGCTTTTCATTCACCAACTTGAGAAACAGATCTGCTGAACTGTACCAGTTGTCGACAAATAATTTACTTCCTTTACCTGATAATTTCTCGATCAATCGCAAAACAACATTTTCTGACACATTGTGTTCATTTTTTTTCCTACTTCATTAGGATTACTATTTTCTTTTCCGCAATCAACATTTATGTCATAGGTATAACCGGTTTTACTTTCAGCTAAAACAAATAATTTAATTCCAAAACGAGCCCTAGTAGAAATTCGTCATAGTATCTTTAAGGGCACTGGACAGTTCCACTGGAAAATTTCGAGGCACTTTACAGTTAAACTGGCTAAAAACTATAAAGTGATGTCACGCTAATTTGTTCAAGTTATTGTCCAGTCAAATTTTACAGTTTCTGATCATCAGTCCTGTAGAAAAACTGTACAAAATAATTCACTTGGAAATGTCAAAACTTTATTTATATTGACGTTTCGTATTGAACACGCACAAGTTTGAAAATATAACGTTAAATTATTTTGTCAACAAATTAAATAAATTAAAATTTTACGAAACTATATTTTTACTGTTGGTGTATCTATTGTTACGTATAATAAATTATCTGTAAAATTATTTTTTAATAACTACATAATTAAAAAAAATTATGAACATTACTGATTCTTGTACACATGTCTTTTTTTTACAGTAAAAAACATTCACTTTTTCCTTGAATTAAGCACAACACTGAAATAAATATTATTATTTTATCACACAACAGATTTAAAAGTAAACCCTAATATGAAGAATTAATTCAGTTCAAACGAAAAATATCTAGCGGTATCGGGGAGCGAACTCGGGTCACACTGGGACGAAATACCTAAACGCACGCTTACGCATCACGGCCGTTCTAGTCTTTTCTAGCTCAACTGGCGAATTACTAGACAGCTACTGCATAACACTCTAAAATTGAACTTATTGATTTTTATTGTATAGAAGTTCTGTCTGTCCAGTTATTCTCATGGTACTGTCTAGGCGTTCCGTGAAATTATGTTTCAAAGTTTGTCGTGGCGTTTGCGCTACCGTCAGTCCAGCAACTGAACAGTGTTATATAGACATTTTCCATAAATACATCAGTGTATACACTGAAAAAAATAATTCGATGGTATAACTAGAATTATGTCTATTTTTTCCGTAAGGAATTAGTAATAAATTGTTACTGGCTACTGTAATTAATTATAGACAGTTCTGTTATATAGATCGGAGAGCTATACATATGTCAACGTCAATACATCAATGTAAAACATAACCTCACTTTATTGGACCAATTCTGACTTTTTGTATGTAACAGGTTTGTTAAATTAATATTTATACATATAATAAGATTATGTAATCTTGAAAAAAAATTGTCTTCTGAATTTAAAAATTAGTTATTTTAATTAACTCAATTAATTAGAGCGAATTTTAAAAAAGTTTTCAAGTTGTCAACAGTAAAATAAAAGAACAAAATTAAAAATATGAAAACTATAAACTGTAAAACCAAAAGATTTATTTTATAGAAAATATTTTGAAAATGTCAATACACAACTGTTTAGTTACTGAAACCGGCGGTAGCGCTGACGCCACGACAAACTTTGGAAAATAATATCTCGGAACGCCTCGATAGTGCCATGAAAATAACTGTACAGGACTTCTATGCAGTAATAATCAAGTTCAACTTTATATTTTCTTTAACAGTGTTATGCAGTAGCTGTCTAGTAATTCGCCAGTTAAGCTAGATTAAACTTCCATGACTAAAACTGTACAGTAACTTGAATAAATCTAGTCATGCCACGACAAATTTCTACTAGGGAGCTCGCTTATTTTTGTTAAATTGCTTGAAGGATAACCGACCTTTATATGCAACGAGAGACTCATCAATGCATATATATTCACCAGGAATGTAAACTGTTTGACATTTTTCAAGAAGATAATCTAAAACAGGTCGCAACTTAAAAATTTTATCATTTGTAGTACCTGAAGATGCAAAAGGCAAATACCTCAAAAGAATTTGATATCTGTTACGACTCATCAGTGTTGTAAAACCTGGTGTTTTAAATAAAGGATCTTTTGTCCAATAGGAATCTATGGAAGGCTTTGAAATGATCCCCATTAATATTTGAACTGCATGGAACATAAAAAGTTAATTTTTGTTTACGTTTTTTCATTCAGTTACTCTCGAAGATTCTTTTATTTTATTTGCATTTTTTAATAAAGCAAAGCATTCGGCATAGTATATGTTACTTTCTTCACAAATCGTTTCCGCTAATTCTTCAGTAAAAAAATGCCTTGAAAGCATCTAAGACTGAAGAAGCATTTATTTGAACACCACAATTTTCTTCTTTGAATGGGTGAATGGTTGGTTCAAAATCCTCGGTTTCTTCCCATATTTTGTCCTTAGCATTTTGAAGCAAACGGTTTTGTAATGAAATATTACTGTTGACAGGTGAAGAAGCCCTTATTTCATTTTCATATACAATATTTTGTTCTGAGATGTCATTTTCATCAGAACATTCAAAATCAATCGAATCTTCTGAATCTGATGATTCACTTGTAGTGCCGTGTGACACATTACTTCGAGTTCTTTTCATTTTTTATAAAAAAAAAAGTTTGACAGAGTAAAATTGAAAAAAATTACATTTGTCAATCTTATATAAAGCAAATTGTTTATTAATTACCTACCGTTTTTACCTTATACTCTTGTGAAGAATAAGAAGAAAATATGTAATGTATTCAAAGAACAGTGATGAGCAGTCGACTTGAGTAGTTGACATGCGCAAGAGAAATGCCCCACCACTTACCAAAACTTGACAGGGACCCTCACTTATCGCAAGTGCGCATACCTCGCGCCTCTATTATTATTGGTAGAAATTGGCTCTCTTATTTAAAATGACTTATAAACTAAAATATTTAAAAATACTTATTTTTCCTAAAAATAATTTTTTATAGTCTTAGATGCTATCTAGACATTTTTACTGAATAATTGAAATGAAATGAAATAAAATTTATAAGATATTAAAAAAAATTACAAAAAAAGTGTGCTGATAAATTCTATAGTCAACCACCTCGAACCCAATCGGACAGCAGATTGGGAGGTGAATCCTGGGAACTTACTTATATTATTTATAAATATACTAGGTGATGACAAAGGTTCATAAAAAAGATGAACTGAGAAACTTAAAAATCACATGTACATTTATATATTTAAAATAACACTATTTTTCAATATTATGTCATCTTGTAAAAATATTAATTATTTTTAAGTTACATTGATTGATTGTTCAAAAAGTCGTCCACCACATTGGATCCGCCATTTTGAATTTAAAACAACTGACATCATATTCGTAATCAACGACCTCGAAAACCCCCGAGTAACAAATTTCAGGTAATTTGGATTAATTTTTTAAAAATTCGTCCGCCATATTGGATCCGCCATTTTGAATTTTGAAAAACCGACATTATATTCGTATTCAGCGACCTCGCAAACCCCCGAGTAACAAATTTCAGGTAATTTGGATTAATTTTTTAAAAAGTCGTCCGCCATATTGGATCCGCCTTTTTGAATTTTGAAAAACCGACATCATATTCGTAATCAGCGACCCTGAAAACCCCCGAGTAATAGATTTCAGGCGATTTTAAACATTTTTAAAATAAAAATGCATTGTATTGTCCATGGCAAAGATTTTGAAAAATTTGCTAAAAGTGTTGTTTTTAAAATTTTTTAACATTTTTATAGTTTATTGTTTTTAAAAACAGAAACGTTCGTCGCATTCAGCATTGCGTTGACTTTTTAGAAATTATTTTATTTCTAATTTTTAGCCATTTTTGACTTTTTTACATCAATTTTTGTCATGGCAAAGATTGTCAGTTTTCCGGCAGTCAGAGCAAAGTCCGAAATGGCAAAGATCTTTGCCATCGGTAGTCAAGGGGTTAAAAAATCCTAATAGCGGTCAATTTAAAAAAAGTTATTGAATTTTCTTGCAATTTGGTATGTGCTGGTTTTTGGGGTCGCTGATTACGAATATGCAGTCCGTTTTTAAAAATTTTAAATGGCGAATTCAATATGTCGGACAAATTTTTTAAAAGTTATTGAATGTTCTTGCAATTTGTCATCTAGGGGTTTTCGTTTAGCTAATGACGAATCTGAAGTTCTTTTTAAAAAATTCAAAATGGTGAATCCAATATGTCGGATGAATTTAAAAAAATTATTTATTTTTCCTTTAATTTCAATTAAGTGTCAAAATTTGTAAAGTGAGCCATCATTTTTGGATAGGTGAGTATTTTTTATAATTTTAACTTTTTTCTACTCTATACGAAGAAACAAATAACAAGTCGAACAGTTTTGCGAAATTTTAATTTTTACAATAGTTATTGATAATAACATTTTTTGTATTAATTTCGAAATTATTAATTATCTATCATTCTACAAAAGGAATCAATTTAATTTTTGGAATGGATAATAAGAAATTATACTACTTTTAATTAATATTTGTTTTTAAATAAAATTTTAAAAATTGTGAAAATTATAAACAATTTATTTAAACAATTAAAAATATTTTTATGTTCTCCCAACATTTTTAAAAACTTTTTTATTGAATATTACTCCTTTTTTAATCAGGAATAATCACAAAAAAAGAAAAGGGTGTATTCTTAATTAGGTAAAAGTTATTTAGATTTTTCTCTGAGCGCGCACAGTAAG
Organism: Leptopilina myrica (nomen nudum); assembly: GCA_032872475.1. NCBI lineage: Eukaryota > Metazoa > Arthropoda > Insecta > Hymenoptera > Figitidae > Leptopilina > Leptopilina myrica (nomen nudum). The sequence continues at coordinate 23,021,378 of CM065463.1, forward strand.
GCGAAATAATTTTTTTTGAAAAAGTCAATGTGGAGACCACAATTTTCAATAAAATTTCAAATACTTTTTTTAAAATTAAAGGTGAGTTAATTCCGCATCAAAACAACGAGAGACATTTTAAAAAACAAATTTATTTTTATTTATTTAACAATAAAAAAATTTCTATTTAACATTGTCATTTTGTGAAAATTTTAAAAATTTATTTGGGTTTAGTCATTCTTGATACAGAAATTTCTAAAAAAGAAGACAAAAATTCGCTAACTAAATAAAAAAATTTTTTTTTAATGTTATAAACAATTAAATGATCAATAGCCTTATTTATCAAATTTTATGATATTAAAACACTTAACTTTTGTTTATGACAGGAAATGATAATAAAATAATATCTTTTTTAATTCTTAACGATTTGATAAATAATTGACAATCGTTTATAACAATTTTATAAACAAATGAATAAATTTTCCATTTTTTGATACTTAAATACTTAATATTTTATACTTTATCAACCACACGTATTCTGGCAAAAGTTTTATTAAATTGTTATAAACAATTGTCAATTATTTATCAAATTGTTAAGAATTATAAAAGATATTATTTTATTATCATTTCCTGTGATGAACAAAAGTTTAGTGTTTTAATGGCATAAATTTGATAAATAAGGCTATTGATCATTTAATTGTTTATAAAATTAAAAAAAAATTTTATTTAGTTAGCGAATTTTTGTCTTCTTTTTTAGAAATTTCTGTATCAAGAATGTCTAAACTCAAATAAATTTTTAAAATTTTTACAAAATGACAATGTTAAATAAAAATTTTTTTTTATTGTTAAATAAATAAAAATAATTTTTTTTTGAAATGTCTCTTGTTGTTTTGATGCGGAATTAAGTTACCTTTAATTTAAAAAAAAGTATTTGAAATTTTATTGGAATTTGTGGTCTCCACATTGACTTGTCCAAAAAAATTATTTCGCCCCACTGTGCGCGCTCAGAGTAAAACCTGAATAACTTTTTACCTAATTAAGAATACTCACTTTTCTTTTTTGTGATTATTTGTGATTAAAAAAGGAGTAATATTCAATAAAAAAGTTTTTAAAAATGTTGGGAGAACATAAAAATATGTTTTTAATTGTTTAAATAAATTGTTTATAATTTTCACAATTTTTTAATTTTATGTAGGGGGATTCCACGGGTAAATCACACAGTTGTACGTGAGAAGTTACCGATTTGTCTTAAAATTTTTAGGCGTATTCGACCTTCAAGTATAGTGAACTAGCAAAAATTACAAGTTCCTATCTCATAAAAAACGTTCACAATCGTCAATTTCATGAAAAATGCCATTTTTTAAAACTAAGATTGAAAAATCCATTTTTGCGTGAAAAAGTGTCAATTTTGGTTTAAAAAAATTTGGAAAAGTACTAGTCGATGGGAAATTTTCCAAAGAATCCAATGCCGTTGGAATTTTTGAGAAATTTCGAAACGCATGCGCAGTAGATTGAAAAAACTGTTTATTTCAACAAAAATTATAACTCAAAAACACCTTTTTCGATTTGGCTCAAATTTTCAGAAAACATAGTTGAAAAGCCATACTTTAATGTGATTATTCCGAAAATCTGGGTATTTTAAGTTTTTAACTATATCTTTGCAAAATTGTGAAATAATTTGACTTTTTTCAACGTTTTATTACCGTTTTAGCCTTTTTGTGCCCATACGCAGCTATATAGAAAAAATCTGAGCCCAAATTCACAATCCTCGGAAAATTTCCAATCAGTTTTCTATATTAAAATTTTTTTTTTTATTTTAGACAAATTTTAACAGTAAAGACAAATACATGTTATAATTAAGAGTATTCCAAAAATAGGAATTTTTTTTAAATGCGTTTTTGGTGTTTTAAGTTTGTTATTGATGATTAATATTTTTATTATTAAATTCAAAAATTTTAATTTTCACAAAAATATCATAGAATTTAATAAAAGTCAATTTTTAGTAAATATTTCAAAATTATTCAGTAAACAATTTGTTGTTAAATTATTTAATGAATATTTGCAAACGGATTTGTAAGACCAGTTAATCAGAAACCAATGAGTTTGTAATTGCAAAAATTAAACTACACGCAGAAAAATAGTTGGCTACAGTATACTATGTGTTGGATACCCAAGCTGTTTTAGATAGTGTCTGATGCGCGATCTATTTAGTTGGACAGGACAACCAATTTAATTGGATTCTTAGATGTTGGGTGTACTATCCAATTTTATTGGATAGGGGAGCCGATTTGTTTTGTGAACTGTCTATTTTTTGTTATCACTACTTTTAAGTTGTATAATGCAATTATTTTCTAATAGTGAAATAACCATTTATATTTTACGTATTCAATTAAATTTACACATGAATATTTATAAAATTATTTGTTTATTTGATTTTATTAATTTAATTCTTATTGAATGTTTTAGATATAATTAAGATCTAAATAACATTAGTAATCACTGAAAATTAATTCTCTTTATGATTTTTTTACTTTAAAATTAACAAATCATAAATTTGTCAGGACCGAATATTTGAAGAACAGGTTCATTATTTTCTTGAAACGATAGCGACTTTAGTGAGGACGAACAGGTAGGGCAAAATCATTTAATGTCCTTGGATCAAAATAGACTTGGGGGCTATTCTTCGAATAGATCACAGAATAGATTAATTCCTTCGTTTTATTCTGCTTCTGCGGAGAATTCATGTTCTATCCAGATCGGTCGAATAGTAAATTCTTGGAAATTATCCTTCCCTAAGTCTGAAAAAGATCCAGAACAATTTCTTCTCATTCCTAAGGACTATTTAAGTACGAGTGGTATAGATAAAAATGAATTTGTTCCATGTCTTTCAAAAATATTCGAAGGACCATATAGATCTTGGTATTTGGTAAATAAAAAGAATTGGCGTACATGGAAAGATTTTGCGCGTGCATTTCGCTTTGAATGGGGCGTTAAAAAAGACGACGCCGACCTTCTTCTCGAAACCAACGACTACATCTCCCCATATATTGATTGACTTCGCCTGAATTATACAACGATGCCAAGAAAATCAATTTTGAGAGATCAGATGATCAAGGAGGCACAAGCACAAGAACTTCGACGCAAGGTCAACGATAGTTTTCAATTAAATCGAACTAGACCAAATTTTTGACCAAGAAGAATGCTTTGGTTGTTATTGAAAACCCTGCAAATTCAACTGTTTCTGGACTTCATCAATTGGCGAAAGTGAAATAAAAGATAGTTGACTACCCCTTTTGATAATTTGACACTTGATAAAGTGATGAGGCTCAGACCGGAATCAGCAGATGGAGAGGAATATTGAGTCATCGTATCAGGGTCAAGTTGGATACATCGAATGATCATAACATCTTTGTGAATAGGAACTTTTACCAGAGAAACAAAATATGCTTGTGATTTCGTTATTGATCTTTTGTATTCTTTTCTATCATTGTATTGCATTTGTTGATGGTCTAATTTGCGTTGCATTTTCTGTGATAAAATATTTCGACTAAATAAGAATCAATTTTGACCAAGGGAACTACCAAAGTTTCCTTTTATATTTTGTATCTATTTAATGTAACTTTTAATTTCATTTTACAGATTATTATTACTTCATAGAAAAATTTTGTTTTTAATATGACCTTGGTAACTTTGATATCTTATTAACCCAAATATGACATTTCTTAGTTAACTGAACAGGAAACTTCCAGGAATGTTTAAATATACTAATTTTTAGAAGCAAGAATGATATTAATCTAATTTTTCTTACAGACATTAATCACTATTATTTTACTTGTCTTATTTTGCATTGATTACCAATTTAATTGTTCTAGATTAATTAATTGTTTTTGTTTTAGTTTCAAGTTCTCATTTTCCTTGAACTAACGTTATCTCTGAAGGGGGAGAATGTGACGGGAAAGTCATTCTGACGTTATTTCAAGCCATATATTGATCAAATATCTTTTAACAAAGGTAAAGGTTGTAAGGTTAATAGTTCGCCCCTGCGACCTTACATCGATTGAAGCGCCAATTATTCGATCAATTGACGCATTACCAAATTTTCAAAAAGAGCACGTTACTCTTTGTTCGACCTTTATACTGTGTGTTGCTTGCGTGTGATCAAATTTAATTTTGTAAGAAAATCTGACGTTGGGAAATTCTGTAACCGACAAGAGTCGATATTTGATCAGAAATTACGTAAGTGATTAATGTTTTTTCTTTTGATTTTCATTTAATAAATTTATTCCTGGAAGTCGCTTGATTTTATTGCTTCCTCATAAAGGAAGCCTTATAGTAATGTCGATTTCCGAATTTTTCAAAATCAATTATTTTTACAAATTTTCAAGTGTAGTATATATAATTCGTCGAGAGGAACAAATGTCCGGATGTATGTGTGTGTGTATGTGTGTGTGTGTATGTCACCGATTCTTGTGGACAAATTTTCTCTTGCACATCTTGATGGATTTTGATAAGATTTTGTAGGTGTATTACGGTCATGAATACCAAGAATCAGACAGAAGGATTTTTAAAAATATATATAAAAAAAAATTTTTCAACATTTTTTTAATTTTTGAAAAAATTAATTTTTGGTTTTTTGAAATAACTTTTTTCTATATTAAAATTTTTAATAATTCTTGTCAAAATTGCATTCCTGACATAAAAACGAATCGATTCATGTATATAAAGTATATATTTTATCAAAATTTATAGAATTAATAAATATTTCAATTTTTCACAAAAAATTAAAATTTTGTATTTTTTGATATTTTATCATAACACTTTAAAATAATTATTCTATAATAAAAAATTAAATAATTAATATTTATTCAGGGTACTTTACCTGGTTTATTAATTATATTTAATAAACTATTATAATTATTTAACTGTTAAAATTATATATAATAATATATATTGAGGAAGCTAAATGGTCATGAAATGAACAACTTGTTTTTGTGTTATTTTAAAAGGGGTTCACCAACGCCTCCCTCCCTGTGATCTCGTGTTTGTTTGTTTCGTGTTTTGTTAATTTCATAAAAATTAACTGGCGTCCGCGTATTTATTATTTTACTTTTTGCGAAATAGAGCTCCAGCAACTCTGAACCCGGTCGCGCTGGATGTGAATAGAATTTATTTTATTTATTTTAATCAGATTTATTTTAATATTTTATTTAACTTAATTTAACATATTTTAATTCTAAAATTTTCAATATAAAAATTCTATTCGTCTCAATCTTTCAAAAAATAAAAATAAATAAATTTTAGGTTCTATACAATTTTTGTTTTAAAATGTTTTTCAATCATCTGAAAATGGGTGGCCCAACAAATTACCAAGTGAGTCTTCAGGTTTAAAATTAATTGGTAAATTAGATTCAACAAGACTGCGTAATGTATTATTATTAGGTTTTAAACTAATAACAGTTCCAGGTTTTACAGAATTTTGTAATATGATTCAATATCTTTAATTTTATAACTTCCAGTTGGAATATCAATTACTTGATTTCCAACGTAAAAATTGTTATTTCCTTTATCTATATTAGGAATTTAATTAAAAGTCAGAAGTTCAACAAGACCAAGTACATAATTTTTATTTGAATTTAGCTCTATTGGTGGGAAATATTTAGCTTTAAGAACTGAAGAATTTCCTGTTTACGTTAAAGTAAATGAATCACTTATGTTGCAGTCAGATTTTATACTAAAAGTATACAGCTGTTACATAGTCTTATAAAGGTTAAAAGAACTCTTAATATTTAGTTGATTACATAAAAATTTAAGACACAAATGTTCACATACAAATGTATCATAATTTTGATATCTTTTATGATTATATTTTATTAAGCTACTATCACACAAGTAAATAAAAAGATCTGTTGGTGGAGCAAGGTTGCCAAAACTATCAAAATACATTGTTTCGTTTTTGAATTTTTTATATGCTACCCAATGCACAGTGGGAGGAAATTACGAAAAAGTGGCCAAAAATCTAAATCTTAAATAATTCTCATGAAACTTGGTATCCCACGGTTTGTGGAGTCGCTGATTACGAATCTGATGTCAGATTTATAAAATAAAAATGGCGGATCCAATATGGCCGACGAAAAAATTATAGATTGTTCGGATTTGCTACAAAATTGTTCTTTAAGTATTTTTGGAGTCGCTGATTACGAATCTTGATATCAAATTTCCAAAACTCAAAATGGTGGATCGAATATGGCGGACGACATAATTATGATTGTTTGAAGTTGCTTAAAACTTATTATTCGGAGGTTTTTAAGGTCGCGGATTATAAAAACGACGTTTAAGATTCAAAATTTTTAATGACGGATCTATACTATAGAAAACGATGAATTTGAAACTTATTGGATTATATTGAAACTTAGTATCTTGTGATGTTTAAGATGTTTAATTAAGTACCTAACATTATTAAAACAAAATAGATTTGAATATATATTTACATTGATAATTATACCTAAATAAATATTTAAAAATTAATTCTCAAATATCAATTACCTGCCATCAGCCTGCTAACTTTTACAATTATTTGCAGTTTCCAGAGCCCACCACGAGGAGGTTACAGGTTTACAAGAGCTCCTTTTCTTTTTTTTCTTTTTTTGTTTTTTTTTATTTTTATATTTTTTTGTATTTTTTGTATTTTTGTATTTTTTTTATTTTGTTATTATTTTATTTTTTGTTTATTTTTTTTATTTTGTTATTATTATTTTTGTTTTTTATTTTTATTTTTTGAAAAACATATTTACTGATTAAATAAATACTTAGCAATACTAGTCTTCTCGTAATAGCTCTAGGTTTTCTAGGTTGCCGTAAAATCTCTCCATTTCTGGGTTATCATATTCATCATCATCATCTTTATCATCATTTCTCGTTTGGTCAAATTCTTTATTCGTGACATCAGAAATATTCTCTTTGGGAATTTCTGGCAATGCAAGTAATTCAATTACTGCAGATGGAAGAGGCAACTTTTTTCTTTTTTGTAATCGTGAGGATAATCTAAGCGATGCTATAAGTGGATCTGATGAATCCATGGAACGGAAGAAAATGTCTTCCATTGTAGCTTTTCTGCTACATTTTCGACTGTTTCTTTCTCGAAAAGATTTGTAACTTTTGTTTCTAGCTTCGGAAGCTTCTTCTGCAAACATCCCTACAGGTAAGATACTATTTTCAATTATCGCTTTACCATGAATTAGAATTTTGTGCAACGTTGCCGGCATTAAATACCACTTATAATATTGTATATAAATTTTTGCATTTTGATGACACAACACTTCAAATTTATGAGGATTTATCGGAAGGTGGCTAGACAGAGCAATTAAGATTGTTGACAAGTTACGAACTAACTCTAAATTCAATCCTAAACAGTTAGCAAAAACCTCTGGATTTTTAAATGCCCGACGAGCTGTGTTACCATCATTACTAGTTCCACAGCCTCCAGCTTTAGGCATGTCCACCTTTAATCCCAATTTCTTCCACAAAATGTCTTGGATTTCAGCTTTTCTGCGTGAATATTCTATCTTATCAGTTGCACTTGTAACCCTCCACTTATTTATGTTCTTTCTGTAAGAAATATTCAAGCAGCATTCCATAGCTTTAATCCAAGCATGTAATGCGCTAATCCCATGTTGCAATGAATTCGTAATTGGCCAAAAAACATCCTTTAGGATATTTTCAAGATCATTAAACTGCTTCGGTGTCGCGTGACAAATTGGACATGTCTGGGATGATTTTGTCTCCGTAATTGCGTTTAAAACTTTACCGTCTATAAGTGTCATGTGCAAAGAGAAATGTATACGTATCTTATACTCTGACTTCTCAATTTCCAAGTATTCGAGTTTTTCAATTTGTTCGTCTATTAATTGCTTCTGCAATTTAATAGTTTCGGTTGTTTCTTTAATCCATTTAAGTGCAATTGGTCGACAAAATTTTTCGGATTGAGAGATTGCATTATTCCACAAAATGATCCCATTTGTTGTTACTAATCTTAGTGGAATGCACGTACATGCAAATAAATTTGTATCACTTATTTCTGTACTTGCATCAGAGTAAGATTGTTTAAAAGAAGAAAATCCACTAATTCCATCAAAACCCCAAGAAAAAAAACACAGTTTCAATATCACGGCAATTTGACTTTTGAGTATGTGCAAGTATCACTTCATGTTGTAAGTCAATAATTCTTGTTGCTGTGTGATGTAAAAGAGATTGAAGTTGACAATCAGCTCCACTTTCATTTATCTGAATGGCTTCTCTAGGTGGTCTACAAAGTCGTTTCGTTTCCTTTACACGATCATAAGATGGCCAAACATCAGAACCACACGCTTTAGTTTCTAAATGAATATTTGTGTATACTGATTTAGAAAGCTTGTTATCAAACAGAAAAGCGAGTGCTTCTTCTGGAGTCTTGACTTTAAAAGATTGTGGAGCTTTTATTAATTGTTTTATCTGCACACAACTTTGAGGATTTGAAATCAGTTCCTTCAAAACTGAACTTAATTCAGTATCATGCGATTTATTTGCGGCGTAACGTGCAGCCATTAAAATTTTAAGTGGATCATTTTTGCATTGATTACTTATTTCTCCAATTACCCTTCGTTTAGATCGATCCGACATTTCCGAAAACTCAACACTTGGACGACCACGTTTTAAAGTAGAAGAAACAATAGGAGAATTATTTGTTCTTAAATCAGGAACGACAAAGATGGAATTAATCCATTCCTTATGCTTTTCTATAAATAAGTCTTTACTTTTTTTTTCTTTTTTAAATTTTTCGTTTCTTTTAGAAACAAGAGCTGAAATCAATTTCGTCAAACATTGAAGATCTTTGGTATCTATTCTGTCTCTATCAATTTTCAATTTATTTAAAATATATTGAACACCACTTCCTTTTTGAGCATCCTCTGAGTCTAAAATTTCTCTTTTTGTGAATGTTGTCATATTTGAATTTAATGTATGAAAAACAACTAACGCCAAAATTAAAACTAGAAAATTTCTAGTTAAATTTCAAGATTTTAGTGCATAAAATTAAATAACTAAAATTCTTAAAATTTTAAATTATAAACGTCTACTTTTTAATTTTAAGTGTTATATTTCTTTTACGACTTGTTTTTAATATGTATTAAAAGCAACAGAAAACTTTAAATGTGGGCCTCTCAGTAGCGTTACACGACCGTATGTTATTGCAACTTTTGCGCACTTTGAGCACGCTCGGGATTATTTGAGGATATTTCAGTTAATATGTAAAAGCGCATTTTTGCGCATTAACACATGAAACTAGAGACCTTAAGGAATATTTTCATACCAAAGATTTTATTTTATCAAGAGTTGTCTAGAGTTGCCATCATTCGGCAGCGTGCACTTTCAATATAAATTTAACAATTTATGAATAAATTAAAGCAATGTTAGAATTTTTATTTTATTTGTAAAGTCAATTCAATATATATTAAGTCAGTATATTCAAATTGAATAAAAAATGTGAAAATTGGAAGAATTTTTTTAGAAAAACGTTTATATTTGACACTTTTTCAACGATTTTCACAAAGTTCAAAAAGAATTAAAGTGTAAAAAAATTGGCGTTTAATAAAACTACTACAAAACCAAATCTTCCAAAATTTTACTCCCACCTACTTTGCGGTCTCTAGATATACAAAATATGTTTGTTTAGTCCCAATATGAATTTCGACTTTTGGCCACTTTTTCGTAATTTCCTCCCACTGTGCAATGTGTTCCAGCACCTTCTTTATTATCAAGATTAATTATTCCCAATTCACATTGGTGAGGACCTCTTACACGTAGTTCATTTCGCAGAAAAATACCACGAAAATGGGGTATTTTGACAGCCTTGGCATACTTTAACAGATCAAAGTCAGTTAATGGACGGTGAGGTAGCTTCAAAACAAGATTTTTTTTCTTCTTGTTGTTTGATTCTTCTTTCTTGCTGTTTCTTTTCTATTATTTCCTTTTCCTTGAATGTAAGGTTTCAAGTGGAGACCAAGTCCTTGTCGATAATGTTTAAGGTGTAATCCCTTTCCAAGCGATATGGCTTCCATGGTTTTATTGTGACAGTGAGCTTCTGAAAACTGTTCACTAGCTCTTTTAGCCTTATTAACAGCCCTTCCTTAGCTAATACTTTATCTGCTTCGTTTCTTGCTTCAATATTTTCACGATTTTGCGAATATGCAATGCCGTGTTGTTTACATGCAGCGTCTAGTGGATTAATTCATTGATCGCCTTGAGACAAACGCTTTGCCAGATTTGTACCAGGGCCACATAATTGGTATCCTGGTAAGTGAAACTCAAACGGTAAACTATTAATAAAACGATTGATTAAACCTTTTCTTTGATAGCTTTCTTTTTTCACCTTCTGATGCAGAATCATTCTTCACTCTACAAAGGTTGACGTGAAACTGACAAAATTAACTATAAAAGCTAGGTATTTATAGTATAACGAGTCTTTTAATAATTAATTAAAAGTTATACAAAATTTTATTAATCACCTTCCCTTATTCGTTATAATTTAATTCTTTACCAATGTGATTGTCAGATGCCAGTCAATTTTCTTTCTTTTTTTTATAAAATTGACAAAATTAATAATTAAAATACAATCAACAACAACAAAACTTATAAAAGTTTACTCAAAGGAGATCCTGTTGGGATAATAAGTTAAAAAGGGAAGATTTAACCTTTTTGAAACACGACTCTAGTCATTAAAAAACGTACTTACTTTATTTTTAGTAGGAGGCTTCCTTGTCAAATTTCATAAAGGTAATATTCCAATAAATTTCATATATTAATACCTTTTTCACAATCCTTTATTTTCGACGTCAAAAACATAATATTATTCTTATAAAAAAATACTTATTCTCACTCACTTCCCATGTCATCTAAGAAAATAATACTTTCACATCTATCGAGAAAACGTCCTTACTCGTATTTTTCTACTGTTTCGAACTCTCTGTCTTTACAATCACTGAATACTTGTATCTGTCGTCTGCTAAATCTCATTTCGCGCCGGCGAGTAATAAACGGGAGTTTTTAATTCCCATACATCCATAATCAAAATAAATAGTGTGTACGAAAATTTGAAATTACTAAAAATTCAAATAAAACAAAATATAATTTATTTTAGAAAGGAAACTAACTCTGATGAAATTACTTCATCACAATACTCCTTCACTAGGAATTGAACTACCATCTGTAGGTTCAATTACAACAAAAAAAAACTAAAAATAAAAAAATAGTATTCATAGTTTGAACAAACAATAACAATAAAAACAAAATATATATCATTCTTCCATACAAAAAAAATATCGATGTTAAATCTGAATACAATATGAAGAAACAAAATCAAATTATTACATTTTAAATTAAGCAAAAGAGAGTTCCGTAGTATAATTTAAATTTATTCACATTTCATACAAAAAAAAATTTTGATACTCTTACTTTGGTGTAATCTTTGTCTAATTTCTTCTCCCTTTCTCAAATCAATTGTCGAATAGCGATGTTGATAGTTTCTGCAGGTAATCCTTCCATCAGCATTCTAATCTCACGGATAGCGGTAATTAAGTCAGATGGTTGTTCCTTCCTCGGCTCAACTTCATTATATGCAGGTGGTTCACTAGAATCTCCTTCATCAAAAATCGGGAGTTTTCCTGAACCAATGTTATTATCAGGAATCTTTATTTGTGTTTTAATTATATTTTCGTCACATAATGACTCAGTCGATGGATTTCTCGACATAGCTGGAGATGGCGCTTTTGGAATCTGCCATGCACGACAACTATTACCGTATCCTTCTATATTTGCTCCAAGTTTGATTTCACTAGTCCACATTAAAGGCAGAAGTGGATTTCCTTCCCTACTATGTCTCACTGGCACATTACCCATGTTTCCCACCTTACTTTCACCCCTTGTCATTGGAAGGTCTTTCTTAATACCCTTTTTTCCTCTAAGTAGGTATCTCCGGTAACCCAATGCACAACGTGGACAATTAGCCACGGTTTTGAACTTTCTGCCACAGTTTTCGTAACTAGCCTCAGTCACCTTCTTTGAACACTTCGCCCGATATTGACCTTTCCTCCAACAATTTTGACAGACTCTTTGAGGAGGATCAACTGTTGGATCGGTGGGAATCGATTCAATATCGTCAAACATTACACCGGTGGTTTTTCTAGGTAAGGCTTCCCTCTTCTCTATTAGGAGAAGGTCTCTAGATTTCCTTGCTTCTGTCGTCAAATTATGATTCCCCGTTATGGTTCTCGTCGGTGATCTAGGAGGAGTTATTGCGCGAGCTTCGTCAATGTCATCATCATTTCGATTAACCAAATCTTCCTTGGTGATAACATGTTTCCTGGCTTTCAATTCTATGGAATTGATGGTCACAGAAGTTTTTGGGTATAGTAATTTCATGAATCTGTCTAATTCCTCGACAGCAAGTCTGCTTCCAAACTTTGCCCAGTTCTCATTTTCCTTACGCCGCAAATTAGCCTCAGCTATCTCTGCCTTTGGTAATGAAATCGGATCTACTACTTCCATTGTTAAAATCTCATCAACATCTTTCTCCTCCAAGTCAGTTCCAGTACGTTGATATGTCGTTTTTAATGGTCTTCTCTTAGTCGAGTCATGGATTGGGAAGTCCAATAATGATGGTGGTTCCGACAAATCTCTAGGAGGTTGGAATTCCTCTATTGATTGGTGTCGAGGTGCAGCTTTACCACGTTCTATACCACGTCGCGACATATTCGTTTGATGATAGTAAGGTGATCGTCTTCCAGATACTCTAGTCTTCGACTTCCCTTTGTCACACTTCTTTCGGTATCTTTCCACTTTGACGGTCAATTCTACCCAAGTCATTTTGTCAATACCTAAAAATTATTAAATAATTAGTAAAAATAGCATTTAAGTCAATTAGGTAAGTACTTCTTTAGGTCTGTGACATGGATTTTTGGATTTTTATGACTGTCTTGGGTACGTAATACAAAAACTGAAGGAGACAATTGCTTGATAATTTCAAATGGGCCTTCAAATTTCGGAGCTAATTTTGTTACAAATTTTTGTGCCCCACTTGATAGTTTACGAGATTTTCTAAGTACTAAATCACCAACTTTAAAGTCAACTTCATGTCGATTTTTGTCATAATATTTAGTCTGTCTATCTTTCTCCTTGTCAATGAATTTTGTCACTAAATCACGTAATGCGTCAAGTCTTTTAACTCTGTCCATCCATACTTCAGGTAAAATTTTTCATACTTTGTCTCTATTCTCAACCTCTCGTTTTAAACTTTTCACTGGTCGAGGATGTCGACCAAAATTTAAAAATGCTGGAGATGTTTTCGTAGTAGCTTGGGTTGCAGTGCTGACTGCATGTCGAAATTCATGGACATGCAAATCCCAGTCACGATGATCATTTCTGATGCATGTTGATATCATTGTCTTCAAAGTCCGATTGCTTCTTTCTTTTCCCGTCGTCTGATGTACCATTGATCCTCAATCGTCTCAAAAGCATCAATTATTTCGTCATCTTCAGTCATTCTTGATAATGCATCCGGAACTTGGTTTAATGCACCTGGGGTGCTATTCTGTAACTTCACTTCACTTTCACATCACTTTCACTTTACTTTCACTCTACATTCACTTTACTTTAACTCCACGTTCACTTTACTTTCACTTCACTTTCACTTCACTTTCACTTCACTTTCACTTCACTTTCACTTCACTTTCACTTCACTTTCACTTCACTTTCACTTCACTTTCACTTCACTTTCACTTCACTTCACTTCACTTTCACTTTACTCTACTTTTACTTCACAAGTTAAATTAGAGTGAAAGTGAATGTGAAGTGAAAGTAGAATGACAGTGAATGCGACGTGAATGTAAATGTGAAGTAAAAGTAGAGTGAATGTGAAATAACAGTAAAGTTAATGCGATGCGAATGTGATGTGAAAGTAGAGTGCAAGTAAAGTGAATGTGAAGTGAATGTGGAGTTAATGTGAATTGAAAGTGAAGTGAAAGTAAAAGTGAAAGTGAAAGTGAAGTGAAGTGAAGTTACAGAATAGCACCCCTGTTCTGTAAATAATCTCAATGTCCCAGTTCTGCATCTCCAGGGCCCATTTTGCGAGTCTTCCAGTTGGATCCTTTAAATTCTTCAGCCACTTCAAAGCTGAATGGTCAGTAATAGCCTTGAATTTATATCCTTCAATGTAGGGTCTGAATTTTTTTATAGACCAAAGTAGTGCAAGGCACTCCTTTTCTGTCACAGAATAGTTCCTTTCAGCCCTGGTTAACACACGGCTGATATACATCACTGGATGTTCTACATCATCAAATTCCTGGGTCAGAACGGCACCAAGGGCATAACTACTTGCATCACACTGGATTGTGAATGGCAAATTAAAGTCGGAGCGAGCGAGTACTGGTGCTATCGTCAATTTTATTTTCAAAGTGTCGAAGACTTCCTGTTGTTCGTCTCCCCATTCCCATGATCGTCCTTTATGCAGCATCTTAAAAAGTGGCAGCCTGATCTCACTGTCATTTTTAATGAATCTTGAATACCATCCGACCATTCCTAGAAATCTCCTTAGTTGTTTGACATTTGTAGGTGGTGATTAGCTTCGTACTGATTCTGTCTTCTCTGGATTTGGTCGTAATCCTTCCTCGTCTAATAAATATCCCAAATATCGCACTTGTGAACATCCAAATTCACACTTATCGGGATTAACAGCCAGATTTGCTTTCCTAAGTTCCTCTAATACAAATTCCAACTTTTTTATATGTTCGTCAAAGTTGTCCGTCACGATGATGATATCGTCAAGATATCCGAACACATAAGGTTCAACCTCTGGTCCAAAAAGAGCATCAATAAGTCTCTGAAATGTGCTTGAAGCATTTACCAGTCCAAAGGGCATACGGCAGTATTGCCAAAGTCCTGATCCGGGAATAGCAAAAGCTGTATACTTTTTTCTTTCTTGGGATAATGGAATTTGGTGATAGGCTAGCTTCAAGTCAATTTTTGAGATGTATCTGGCTTTTCTCAATTTGTCCAATATAGAGTCAATGGTTGGTAATGGGTACATGTCCTTTACTGTGACCTTATTCACGTCTCTGAAGTCCAAACATTGTCGAAAGTCACCATTCCCTTTAGACGACAAAACTGGAGCTATCCTCCAATTGCTGCATGACGGCTTGATTAGTTTTTTCTTATACAGTTTTGCTGTGTTTTTCTGTGACCAAGTAATCATTATTCGTGACATACGTCTTTGTCTAAACTGTACAGGGTTATGTTACAACTGTTATGTTTAGTTTCAATAATCCTGCTGTCTCTGTCTTACCACCAATGGCGCTTCTTATTCAGATATTACATGGTTGTAGTCGGTTCTTATAGGGCTCTGCTACTCTGTCGCTGATAACTGATATCATTGCTCCAGGGTCAAAAAGTACCTCATAAGACTTGTTACCAATGTGCATTCGAAAGAAATATCGATTTTCCATACGGCTACCGTCTACGTCCTTATCAATATTAAGGTATGGGTCAGTTGTGCCCTTCACAACCTCTCCCCTCCCTTTGACCATTGATACTAACCCATTATCAATATCATTCATTCCCTCAACTAAACCCCGCTTATAGAGTGGACAATTACGTCCACTCTTAACCTCAAAATCTCGAAATGAAAAATTAAATGAGTCTTTCTCATTCTCACTACCTACTTTATCCCATGTCAACAACTTGAATGAGTTTTTCTTAGTTAATTCTTCCGTTTCAATCTTCTCTTCTTTCCACATGAGTGGTACATCCCCACTCTTGTCGGCTACTATTTTGTCACCCATTCCCAACTGCAAGATGCACCTTCATTAATAGGGAAAGAATTTAATCCTTTCATTTTGTCTAAATTATCTCTATTTTTCCCAATTTCTGTAACTTTCTCTTTGTTAAAAGGAACTGTAATTATTGGGTTTGAGGGGGGTTGGTGGGAGATACAGGCAGTGACTGTGCCCCCCATGGACCGTTTCCCAAAGCGTTTCACACATTTACACAATTTGGGCATGTCAAGAAATTTACCACAGGAGTTTTGCAAACTAGACAAATTTCTGTCTGCTTTACTCTGTAGGGGAAATGTGTTGCAATATTCCATGGCTGTCGGCACACATAACATATTTTAAAGGACATTCTGACACCCTATGTCCCACTGATTGGCAAGAGAAACATGCACCATAGAAAGGGGTTGATGCATTCGTGTTATTTGCCGTACCAGCTTGACCTGCAACAGGATTAACAGTATTGTTATGTTGCTGCTTATTCTTCCATTTTCCTGCCACCATAGCTGCGTACACATGGCTGAATTTGGAATTGGTGTCACATTGGTGGGGACTGTCTGGTTAAGTGCGTCAACTTTTTCGTCAGTCTTCTCAACCTTCTTTTCCCCGTTAGTCTTTTTGTCCTTCTTCTTCTTTTCGCTCTTCTATCTCGTCTTCTTCTCTCCTTCACTTGACTCGACTGCGCCTTCGTCTTGTAGAGCTGCTACATTTTTCTCATGTTTATTGGTCCCGTGAGTCTTAACGTCCTTCTTGGTACCATGATATGCAGCAGCTGGAAAACGCATTTTGTCTTTCGATGGTGGGGGAATATATCTATCGTCCAAGTCTTTAACTTTTTCATATTGTCGTAGATTTTTTTCTAGTTTAGTCACATACTGGGAATTGAATGTATTAGATCATTGTCATCAATTAACATACAAATTTTGCAATCTTCTAATCTGTTAAGGAAATCTTCAGGGTCCGCATGGTCATCTCCCAAAAATCTAACATCCCAATTAATCAATGTTTTAATTGTTTTTGACCTATTTATTGCTAATGACGATTCACTAGAAATGTCCGAATCAGTGTCACTTGATGAATTAGTAAATAATGTCCTTCGTACATTCTTTTCTTTATTTTTTTATTAGTTTGTCGTTTGTATTTGTCCTTGTTTTGAGAAGTCTTTTTCTCCCTAGTCGAAAATTTGTCAGTCATTTTTACTATCACTGTCATTATTTGATATTCCCCCCTTGGACAGCAGTTTTTTTGTCTGTACTGGTTGGGGAATATTTCTGTCATGCTCATTTTCTCTTATCTTAACCATATTTTGAATGGGTTGAGAAACATCTGTCTTGTGGTTTTGTTCAACATTCTGATTTTGACAGCAATGTTGGATTTTTTCTTTTTAAATGAGGGTTCATGTCATTTGGTGGCCATTCAAAATTATTTCCTAATCCAAGGTAGTCATTATTTTCATTGATAGGGAGGAGAGTATTAGTCATTTGTTTATTTACTTTAACAAACTGTCTAATTTTGGGACTAATACTGAGCCTTGGAACCGATTGTTGTAAACTAATGACATTTGGTGCCATTATAGCCGAAATGATTGGCAGAGGTGTAGTCATGACTGTTTTAGTAATAGGTAAGGGAAGTGTATGAAAAGTTGTCGTCAGAATCGATGTAGTAGGGATACTAGCTGTTGTCATGACTGGTGTATGACTCATACTTGGAGAACTTTGTCTATTGTACAATGAGCTATTCTCCCCCCTCCCTGCTAACATTTCCTGATTTTTTGTCCATTTCACCTAAATTGCCTAAGTCTCTAATTTTAGGACTGTCCCTATTTAATACGGCCCTGTTTCTTTTATAATTTTTACTGTCTCGCGGCAGAAATTTTCATCTCCTTTCCCAAGTCAAATTTCTCTTGTCAATTCCTGCATGAGTAATATTTTTGAGCCTACGTGACTAATGTTTTTGTCATGCACAATAATTTCCCTAGTCGAAATTTTCCATTGACCGCCAGTTTCTATGAACGAAAATGAATTTGAAAAACGATGCGAAAATTATCATTACGCTAATGCGCTATATGTCACGTGACTACTATAATTTTATTCAACACTAAGCACGTGTTGGCTAATTATTTAAATAATAATGGCAAAAATTATTTATCACTCGCGAAAAATTAAGAAAAATTCACTGAATTTATCAAAATTAAAATTACTGAAATCGTCCAAGGATTACAAGAAATATTCAACTTCAAAGAAAAATGTCTAACATGGGGTTATGTCGTCTCTCGCCATGCCGTCAACAAAAATTGTCAGTGTAAAAATGTTTCATTTTACACAATTATTTTCTCCCCTCTCAAGTCAAATACAATAAAGAAAACAATTTACATGTAAATCTCCTCCTCTCCCAAGTCAAATACAGAAATACATATAAATTTTTCTCCTCTCCCAAGTCAAATCAACAATACATGTCACAAAAATAATTTCAAGGCAAAAATTTACAAGTCAAAAATCATAGAATAAATTTTAGTCGTGTCTCAAAAATTTCCCAACAAATGTGCCCCACGTTGGGCGCCAATTTTTATAACGAGTCTTTTAATAATTAATTTTGAAACACGACTCTGGTCAACAAAAAACGTACTTACTTTATTTTTAGTAGGAGGCTTCCTTGTCAAATTTCATAAAGGTAATATTCCAATAAATTTCATATATTAATACCTTTTTCACAATCCTTTATTTTCTACGTCAAAAACATAATATTATTCTTATCAAAAAATACTTATTCTTACTCACTTCCCATGTCATCTAAGAAAATAATACTTTCACATCTATCGAGAAAACATCCTTACTAGTATTTTTCTACTCTTTCGAACTCTCTGTCTTTACAATCACTGAATACTTGTTTCTGTCATCTGCTAAATCTCATTTCGCGCCGGCGAGTCATAAAGGGGAGTTTTCAATTCCCATACATTCATAATCAAAAGAAAAAGTGGGTACGAAAATTTGAAATTACTAAAAATTCAAATAAAACAAAATATAATTTATTTTAGAAGGAAAACTAACTCTGATGAAACTACTTCATCACAATAGATTTTGGGGCAGTTACTGTCAAGATGCAGTTCACGAAACAACCTGTCGCACTGCCAATCTCTAGTAAAGATGTTGATACTAATGAGAAAAAGATTAAACGTCATGGTAGTCTATTTTCAGACAGCATTCGAACAGTTTTTTGTGGACCCTCAAATTGTGGTAAAACAAATGCTCTTCGATTTATGTTCAGAATGTTGGAAATCTGACAAATATGGATTTGTTGTAATTGATAAGGACCTTAATTTTAATGAGGGGAGATATAGAAGAGGATTTGATTGCTTCATTTCACTATAAATATATGAACTTCATTGAATTTCTTATTAGTATAGTTTATCTTGTCACTAAGAAAACATGTACAGAAAAGAGCAAGAAACGCTTCGTCAAATAGCAAAAGCAAGTGATGCTAGTAGGCGGAAACATCGTTTACTCAAAATGGGTAAAGAGGCTACAAAAACAGTATTGAAAAAAAACTTTTCAACTAATAGTAACACCTCTTCAAAACGTGGTGAACATAACTTTTCAAAATATTAAAAAAAAAGTTAAAAAAGAGGATGAAAATGATTTTTCTTTCTCAACTGCTGTTGATGAGGAAGAGGAAATTAATAAAACACTACTCAATGACACTCTACTTGATAATAGCAACAACTTTGAACAACAACAGAAATATTCATTGTGGATAAAGTTAAATCAACAAAACCAGTTACATACAAGCTGAAAGATTATCAAAATCAACCCATCGAAGGTGGTTTCTACGAAGAAGAGTTGCTGAAAGTCCAATATCCAGATGTTTACCTTGTAGAAAAAGTTCTCAAGACTCGTGGTAATGATGTATACGTGAAATGGCTTGGATTCGATAGCTCACATAATAGTTGGATAAAAAAATCTGATATGTAATATAGCTAAAGTAATGTTAAAGTATAGTTAAAATATGTTTTAAAAAAGTTAAAATAAGTTTTACAAAATTTAAAAAGTTAAAAAAAAGTGAAAGTATAGTTAAAATAAGTTAAAGTAAAGTTAAAATAAGTTAAAGTATAGTTAATGTAAAGTTAAAATAAGTTAAAGTAATGTTAAAGTATAGTTAAAATAATTTAAAGTAATGTTAAAGTATAGTTAAAATAAGTTAAAGTAATGTTAAAGTATAGTTAAAATAAATTAAGATAAGATTAAAAAAGTTAAAATTAATGCATGTAACTAGATTAAGGTTTATTTAAAATAAAGAAGGCATAAAATAAAATGATTATTTTTTATTTAAACAATTAATTCTTCCCTCTCTCTCTCTCTTTTAACAATTTTTTATTGATATGGGTTTACCTACTTAGTCGTCAATTTCAATCATTTTACAATGACCCCATGCAAGGGTGTCGGTGCTGTTTGCTGTTAAGTATCTTTTGTCATCATACGGACTAAGTGCAATTTTCGTTTGTTTTAATGTCTGTACATTGTGAAGATTCGACAGAATACAATATTGCGTCCTCGATTGAATTTTAACATTTCGTAGACAATAAACATAATCATCAAAGTCGATATTTTTCTTGACAACTCCTGCTATGACACCTTTAGCCTTTTTGCTTCCTCATAAAGGAAGCCTTATAGTGATGTCGATTTCCGAATTTTTTAAAATCAATTATTTTTGCAAATTTTCAAGTGTAGTATATATAATTCGTCGAGAGGAACAAATGTCCGGATGTATGTGTGTATGTATGTGTGTGTGTATGTGTGTGTGTGTGTGTGTGGGTGTATGTGTGTGTGTGTGTGTATGTCACCGATTCTTGTGGACAAATTTTCTCTTACACATCTTGATGGATTTTGATAAGATTTTGTAGGTGTATTACGGTCATGAATACCAAGAATCAGACAGAAGGATTTTCAAAAATATATAAAAAAAAAAATTTTTCAACATTTTTTTAATTTTTAAAAAAATTAATTTTTTGGTTTTTTGAAATAACTTTTTTCTATATTAAAATTTTTAATAATTCTTGTCAAAATTGCATTCCTGACATAAAAACGAATCGATTCATGTATATAAAGTATATATTTTATCAAAATTTATAGAATTAATAAATATTTTAATTTTTCACAAAAAATTAAAATTTTGTATTTTTTGACATTTTATCATAACACTTTAAAATAATTATTCTATAATAAAAAATTGAATAATTAATATTTATTCAGGGTAGTTTACCCGGTTTATTAATTATATTTAATAAACTATTATAATTATTTAACTTTTAAAATTATATATAATAATATACATTGAGGAAGCTAAATGGTCATGAAATGAACAACTTGTTTGTGAAATCTTTGTCTTCTACGCGAACGCTGTACATTTTGCTCCGCAAGTTAACAAATTCTGTAACAATTTTTCCGCAGCATTCATCCTTCATGAGGCCTAATATCTTTCTGTTGGCTTGCGGAATATTGTACACGTTATTAACCTGATAATCAGAAGTGTCGAATTTGTGAACGTCTTGCTTCATATCAGCGTAAATGTCTGAGCACTTGATTTCATATATCAGGCTATCGGTGTCTGTGTACAACAATTTCAATTTATCGTACTTGTTTAACATGTAATCGTAGTGGAAGTCATAAACAAGCGTTTTTGACACATCCAACACAGTCAAACCAACATACACCGGCTTGTTCATTAGTACCTTCATTTTCCTAAGTTCCACAGCAACCAAATTCTCATTAAAGATGGCTCTGCTGTGGAAGTTAGGTTTGGAGATTAAGGCTTCAGCTTCATACCTACCCTCCCACTTTGTCACAAGTTTAATTTCAACATGTTTTCTCACGTTCTCCATTGCTTTGCCAAATACTGCGTTGTTCATCAATTTAAACAAATTCTTTTTAAACTCATTACTGGCGTTTGTTCTTCGCGTGGTATTAAAGTCAATGTAACTTTTCAACCATGTGGATTGTTCGAATTTTAAGACGCGATGAATTTTAACTAACACGAGACCATTGGCAATAGCTTGTTTTAAGGCACGATAATGGAGAACGTGCTTCCGTTTCGGTAGGAGGGTAGTTAGGAGCTTCTCCTCTTTTGACCCTGGTAGCTTCGAGCGTTCCGGACAAAATTAAAAATCGCTGTGTTTATCGTGAAAGTAATCTGGGTAATCTAGATCAACTTCCAAAATGTAACCTGTAGGCGCATCGTCTGCAACATTGAAATCAAAACTATTATCAACATTCTCTACCCACTTGAAGCCACCATGGGGGAGCGGTTGAACCATTGCCCAGCCGTATAGATTATTTGCGTCAAAGTATACAATGCAAGACGTGTCCTCATTTTCATTAAATTTTTCCATGTAAGGATTGTTAGCTTTTGCATATCGATTTGTACATTGACTTACACCACCTCTTATTCCTCGTTCAATTAACATTACCATATCAATGTCTGTCAAGAGTTCAAGTCTTACATTCGTATACTTTAACATTGCGTCCCAAGTCAAACCCGGTGTAGTATAATAGTGTGCTGGATCTAGATCGTATGAGATTAAACACTGGTTTCTGAAATTTTCGAAAATGTCTGCGAGTAACAGTATGTCGGTTTTCATGTACAAGTATACATAATCACCATGATTTTGACAATTAAATTCACTCCAAACTTTCTGCGCATGTGCATAGTCTTCATCAGAAACATTCGAATCGTTCAATGTGCTGTAGAATTTATCTTTCGGCGGTAACTCTGTTTCGTCGAATTTTACCCTTGAATCAATGTATTCATAAAGAAAAACTCCTTTTCGTGTCAACAATTGAATTTTATCGTCGCTGTAATTCGAAAAAACGGAATTTACAATTTTGTATTCTTCGAGATAGGATGCTAACTTATCCAGAGATGATGCCATAAACTTGAAAGAATCAATAAAACGAAATTTTAGAAAACTACATTTTACATTTTTAGTAAAACTAATGTATTTTTCTTTGTTAATGGGCAGCAAAAAAACATTGCCTTCAAATTAATTCACATTCCCATGCACTATTTTCTTTCTACAAATATGACAAATACTATCATTTCGAAAAGCTGACAACTGCTGTAGACTTAATGTTTCCATGTGTACTGGATTTCTAAATACGGAATCTAGATTATCAGGCAGTCCTTTACTTCTGTATCAAACCATTTAGCTGGATTTTCCTCATCTCTAGGTGATGCTTTGTACACAGACAAAGAGTCATCGAAACTACACTTTAAGTAATAACCAATACTGAGAGTTTCATGGTTTTAAAACACCTCAGTATTTTTTGGGTCTTGGGGTGCTGCCGAGGGAATTAACAGACTTTCACAGTCGGCATAAATGATAAAAGGAACACGTTCCTTATTTTGAAAATGTTTAAACTCAACTGTATTTTGACCTTTTTTGGGTAATTTAATCGTTGTGTCGTTCATTTTTCGACAATGCTCTTCATGTTCAGTAAGCTTAATTTCATCTGAAAAGTAATGCAGACATCGATCGCAAATGTATTTTTTGATCTTCTTCTTTGATAAGTCTGAACTGACAAGTCTCGACAAGTCCTTTATCCAGACATAATGGAAGTTAAAGGATATGAGAGGTATCTCAGTTTCATCATTGTCTTCACTTAAATTTTCATTTATGTAATGATCTTCAATTCGAAGAATATTTACGTGATTCAACTTCTTTTGAGATGAAAGATGAAGAGGATAAACTGTAAATTTCTCATTTCTTTTAACAAGACCATACAAGTTGACGGAAATGTTATTCAAAGTTTCAAATTTAGAAATGTCTTTAAGAGAAACGGAAAATTCGATACCACTAAAATTGAGTGTATCTTCATAGGGTCTATATTTTGAAACTCGTTCCCCGTTTTTGTCTGTTGGGTGCGGTGCTGACAATATTGCCCATTTAAAACACTGGTTATCAGCATTTTGGACATTAATGCAGGCATACTTTTGATTGATAGAAGTTGGCAAATTCGTATAAGAACTTGTGCGCATGGAATTGTACTTGTTAATGTTAACCTCCAACCTTTTAATAGAATGAAGTCTCCAATTAGACTCTTTCTCTTGGAATTCCTCCATTCTTTTTAAGGTTACTTGTTTAACATTAATATTATACCAATCATCTATTGGGGTTGTTTCTAAAATTTCATCGGTTTTCGCGATGAATGACTTTAAATCAGACATTTCTTGTGTTTTACCATTAATCGAATCTTTAACAAATTTCACGTGCAATACGGTGTAAACTTTTAGCGGACCAAACTTGTTTAAAGCTTTTTCAATGTTAACTTTAAATAAACTAAAAGCATCATCAAGGAATTCTTTAATATCCTTGTAAGATAAATTCATAACAGCACTATTTTGTAGCCGACCCTCAAACGCTTCTTCAAAATCCACCCATTCCATTCTATCATTCGTCACTTGTATACCCGCACAACGTTTTATAAGCAAATAAAAATGGCAGCGCAAGTATTCCATTTTTTGACTTAAATTTAAACACCTAGATCTTTGAGAAGATGAGAAATCAGACTTACGCAAAAAGTTTCGGAAAATGTTCTTATACCGTTGACACTTGTGCTGCCATTCAAATGCTGTAACCATTTTCTCCTCGCCAATCATAGCCATCGTTGAAATGAGCTGACGTTCCGCTGTTTTAATAAAATTGTCAGATTCCTGACAGACTTCATTGTATTCGTCAATGTCAATACGTTGACGAGACTTCTTAAAAGATTTGCACTTTGGCATCTTAACCCTTTAAGAACGGCACGGACACATTTCTGAGACAACTTTTGACAGTAATTTTCTCGTCGACCAAGGGTTTTAAAAAATTCAGAATAATTATTTCTTATCTCTAGGACATCGCTCTTTCAGAATTTTTATAATATAAAAACTTCGTGTGCAAAATTAGTAGAAAATGCTCAAATTCAGTTGAAACTATTTACTCGGGGGTTTTTGGGGTCACTGATTACGAATCTGAACTTCTTTTTAAAAAATTCAAAATGGCGGATCCAATATGGCTGCCGAATTTTTGTAAAATTCATCTAATTCGATATATATTTCTTACTCGGGGGTTTTTTGTTTTGTTTGAAACTTCACGCTTTCAAGCGGATTTTTAAGATTAAAAGTCGAATTTTGTCTGCATTTTGGCAAAAAAATCTACATAATTTCTATAATATTGGAGGTTACTGATTTATCATTTTTTTAATTAATCCTTCGAGTTTTGCTCATAAATACATCGTAATTTAACCATTCAAAAACATTGAGAACATTCTTCAATTTGCAATTGTTTAAAAGAATTATTAATAACAATTATAAATTTTAATTTTTTAGCAATCGCTTTATTTAATCCTTAAAGTATAGACTTTAAGCTTTAATTTAAAAAAAATTCACTTAATTATCTTTATTTGCTTAAAAGTAATAACAAAACGAAAATAAAATGATTACCCAAAACTTCAACATCTCATTACTTTAAAATAAATATTTTTTTAAAAATATTTTAGGCGGAAAAAATGTACTCATATATCTACCAAAAATCATAGATAACTTGAAAATTGGAGACAAAAATTATTCAAGTGGCCGGTTTCACTTATTTTGACCCTATATTAGTTTTAATTATAATAATTATAATAATTTATGATATAATATATCCTAAAATAACACATAACATTAATAAAATAACAAAATAAACAATAATACAAAATTTTTAATAGTAGTAAGAAATTACTAAAAAA
Source organism: Leptopilina myrica (nomen nudum) (assembly GCA_032872475.1). Classification (NCBI taxonomy): domain Eukaryota; kingdom Metazoa; phylum Arthropoda; class Insecta; order Hymenoptera; family Figitidae; genus Leptopilina; species Leptopilina myrica (nomen nudum). The sequence goes on from CM065463.1 coordinate 23,046,969, forward strand.
TTAAATATTTTTCAAGAAAATAAACTTTTTTCAATTATGAGCTTATTATCGTAAAGCTGATTAAATTCCGCATCCAACGAGTGTAAATACATCTATTTTTTATAAATAATTGATGAATAAATAAATAATCAATTATGTATTTACTTAATAATTATTTTTAAAAAACAGTTGAGTTTATGATTGTTGGAAGCGGAATTTAATCAGCTTTACAATGATAAGCTCATAATTGAAAAAAATTTATTTTCTTGAAAAATATTTAATTTTTTAGTAATTTCTTACTACTATTAATTAGTTAATTAATAAATTAAATAATTAATTATTTGAAAACCAATCAAGCGGCATTTTTTTTCTTAACCGGTATTGAATGTACATATTTTGAGCTTTATTTTAAAGGAAAAAAGAAGAAAGAAATGTAATTTTTTAAAAAAATTAATAAATAAATGTTTGATTATTTATTTATTTAACAATTATTTATAAAAATACATGTATTTATACTCATTTGATGCGGAATTTAATCAGCTTTACGATGATCGGCTCATAATTGAGAAAAGTTTATTGGCTTGAAAAGTATTTCATTTTTTAGTAATTTTTTACTGATTTTAATTAATTAATTAATTAATAATTCGAAAACAAAAAAAACGGCATTTGTTACTAAAGGGGTATAGAAAGTACATATAATAAGCTTTATGTTAAGGCAAAAAAAAGAGAAAAAAATGCTGATTTTCAAAAAAAGTCAAAAATATTTTTAATTTTGAAAAAATTAACTTAAATTGTAAATTAAAAACAAAATTTACACCATTCGAAAGAGGAGGAAAAAACCTTTCAAAAACATATAGGGCAAAATTTTGTCCACTCTACTGTATTTTAGCTACATTAGCTAAAAAAATCCACTGTTCACACGTTACCAAAAACTTTAACAACCTCCCCCCTCTGCAATTTTTAATAAAATATTTTAATATTTTGTGGATAAAGTACTCTCCTATAGTACTAAAGATTGTGCAAAAATCAGCCCGATTTAAAGACTTTTAATTTTAAGTTAGGACAATTGAGAAATTTTGCCCCATTATAAAAAATTGACTTTTGGTCGCCATTTTTTATCCGCCATCTTGAATTTTAACCAAATAAACTTTGCCATCTGAAAGCTTAAACATTTTAGACGCGATATTTAAAGGGTTTTACAAACTTCTGCCGACTCACTACCTTCGAAAAAAATTCATTTTGGAAATAAATAATTTCAGAAACAACGCTTTTTTCTAAAAAAATGTCCGTAACTTTTTGGTTTTTTTCAAATTTCGAGTGCAGATTCTGAAAGAGCGATGTCCAAGACATAAGGAATAATTATTCTGAATTTTTTAAAACCCTTGGTCGACGAGAAAATTACCGTCAAAAGTTGTCTCAGAAATGTGTCCGTCCCGTCCTTAAAGGGTTAAAAGCCAAATCTAAAAATAAGGTGAAAAAATATGTCTAAGACTAAGAAATCCTGAAAAATGCAACAACAACAAAATCCTGAAAAAATGTACCTAAAACTAAGAGAAAACAACTAAACTAAGAAAATCCTGAAATAGAAAAAAGTACCATCACCTTAAAACTTATACAAAATAGAAGAAAAAACCTAGAATAGAAAAAACAACTTAAAAGTAATACAAAATAGAACACAAAAATAATAAATAACACCTATAATTAAAACGAAAAAAACTCTGAAATTTATCTCTGAAAACTCTGTAAAGAAACTCTGGTACCCTAAAACCTGAAAGTAGTCTGCTGCACCATTCAAGATGGAACTGATGTTTGTGGTCTGCGTTCCGTAACTTATACCCCAGTCCCCACCAATACGCCGCACCCCATTACTCCACAGACCACTCCGATGAGACCCGCTACTCCTCAGTCGCACTTGCGACTCCACTCCAACTGCATGACTAGTGGAGTCAGCGAAAATATAGGTTAGGAAGAATACCAAGGAAAATTTACTTAAACAAAGTGGCGTCATCTAGCGGTGGCAGGCATTAGTAAAACTGGTCGGTAATTTATACCCAGACCCGCCAAGGGGGTTTGAATTGAGCGGTGGCGCCATCTAGGGGGATTCTGGCTCAGTTACCGACCGTCGGTAAAACCCACTTGAAAGTGAGCTATTAGGAAATCTACCTTACCGACGGTCGGTAACTGAACCAGAACCCCCTAGCTTAACTACTACTTGAAATCATGTTTCTTCTGACTATCATAGAACAAAAAAAAGAAATTTTTGCCCAAAAAAAGTAAAAAAAAATTTTTTGAAACTGTTTTGCCCAAGCGGGACCAATTTTTGAGTTTTCTTGTCAATTAATATAATATTCCTTATAATTTCACCATTCATTTAAAAAATAAAAATCGATGGAGACTCAAACAGTTTTCGAGATATTGCAATTTTTGTGGAAGTGCGACCACGTTTCGGTGCCAGTGCTGTGTTAGTGCCCAGGACGCTTCGCACAGTAGGATTCTTACACTTTACTGTTCAAAATTGTCTAGAGCCTACAAATTTTATCCGATTTTGATGTTCTTGGTCTTAGATGAAAGGAGATTAATTTTCTAAGAGTTTCCCCAAAATCCGTTATTTCAATTTTGAATTGTTTATATATTTTTTGTTACTTAAAGTTAACAATTTACAAAAATTTTAAAAAATCGTGTTTATTTTTTATTTCTCCATTTCTCAGGATTGAAATCAATTTAAATTAGTCTAGTATGACCTCTTGATAAATACTAATGCATAATTCAGTTTATTTAAATAATTTCGTTAATAAACAAATAAATAACTCTGGCCCTTCTTAAAAAAATTAAATTTTTTGCAGACAAACTTATATTTATTTAAGTAATTTATGTCTATTTTGTTAAAAAATAATTTTTAAGTTAATAATTATCATTATTATTAACAAATATTTGTATATAAAATATAAATTTAAAATTAATTAATCAATTTTTTATTACTAATTTATATCTTTATTTATTTAACCATAAATTTGTCTGTAATAAATACAATTTTTTTAATTTTTGTTAATAACAATGATAATTATTAACTTTAAAATTATTTTTTAAACAAAATAGACATAAATTACTTAAATTTGAAGACAGTTTTCAAAAATTTAAATGGCGGATCCAATATGGCAGACAACAAAATAAAAAATTGATTCGATTGACCTGAAAATTGATATTTAAATGTTTTTGGGGTCACTGATTACAAATTTAAAGTCTTTTTTTAAAGATTAAAATATTTTTAGAAAGTAAAAACATGAATAAGTAATTTTTTTCTAATGTCTATTTCAATTGACGGCTAGAATTAACTGTAATTAAAGACCCAGGATATACCACGAGGAGGTTTCTTGTCCGATTTATGATCCCATATGTTTTTAATTTTTTTAAAATTTTGAATTTTGTAAATCTGACATCATATTCGTAATTAGAGACCCTGAAAACCCCGAGTAACAAGTTTCAAGCGAATCTGAAATCTTTTAAAAAATTTTTAGTCCACATTTTGGGTCCGCCATTTTGAATTCTTAAAATCTGACTTCAAATTCGGATTCAGTGACCTCAACAACCTTAGTATACACTTCGCCACTCAAATCGAATTAATTTCAGTATTTTTTTAAGATGCTTGAATATAGCCACATATATGTGGAATTATTCAGTAAGTCATCGGAATAGGGAGAGACTCGCCATGACAAGAGGGGGATCTTGGTCGCCGATATGATCTCCGCGAATGGCCTGGTGGTTTTAAATTAGAGTAAGAATTACTGGATGGGGTAACAATGAGCGACCACCAGTACATAGAATCTCAGAGGATTAAACAGGAAGAGGCTGGCGGAATTCATAAAGAGTCTCGATTTATTCGCTGGAACTGGAAAGGGATTTATTTACTGGTGGAATAAAGAATGGGCCTGTCTTAAAATAGAATGCCATGCAGCTCGGAGAAAGTTTACCCATTCTAAGGGAAACCTCCAGCTACGAAAAACATATCATAATGCCAGGAGAACTTTTAATTGAGCCATGAAAAGTATCCAACGCTGTTTCTGGAAGGATCTGATGCGAGAATCAGAGAAGAATCCGTGGGGTTTGCCTTTAAGATTTTCGCTAAGAAATTAGTGACCCCTGGTTTGGATGATCCGATTTGGGTCCTAGAAATCATAAAGGCACTGTTTCTGTATGTGGAACGTAGCCCCAGAGAGGACTATACTCACTGCGCAGTACGAGACGAGGAGTTCTTTACGATTGAGGGATTAAAAAGGTGACAAAGACATTACAAAACGGCAAAACACAAATCAATTATGCATAGCGAGCGATATCTTAAAACAGGTTGTCGCGGTGGATCCAGAGTTGCTGATTGACGTCTTTAGTACTTTCTTGAAAGTCGAAGAGTTCTTCGGTGAATGGAAACGCAGAATTTTGTCCTTCTTAGGAAAGGCGAAAAAACCTCTGGATAAGGTCACATCACTTAGACCAATTTGACCATTAGATACGATGAGTAAATTTCTAGAGGGAATGGTTTTGCAGAAACTTCAGGAAATCCTGATAGGCGAAAATAGCCTATCCGAGAATCAATTTGGCTTTCGTAAAGGCCGGTCAACAGTCGATAAAATACTCAATGTTGTAAACCAAGCAAAAAAAGGCAAAGAGAACAATAAGAAAGGATTATGCGCTCTTGTGATGCGTCGTACAAGGAAACCTGTGGCGAATGATAGAGTACTACTCTCAGTACAAATATCTCCATCTTAAGTTGAGTTTATAGCGTCAAATCGCTAGTGAGCGGGTTTACCCTGTGGGCGGGTTTACCCCAGTCTCCCCAATTTCTTTCTTCACGAAACTATACATACCGTTTTTAATCATAATTGAAAGTGAAGTAAAAAGATAAGGAACAAGAGGGGCATCAGTTTGAAACTCTGTCAAAAATGGTTGCAATTCATTACCTAATATTTCAAAAAATGCTAATTTTGCTAGAAGCAAGTTATCTTGTGTCATTTCTGTTCCAATCTGGAAAGACTTACTTGAAGTTTGATCTTTTTTATTCTTAGTCTGTACATGCTTGATGTACTTCATAACATTAGGTAAAACAACAATTGCTCTTTGAGCAACTGGAACATTTTTAAGCCACTTTATATTCAAAAATTTAAGTGGAAGCATACTACTACCCGTGATTCTTAAAAATTCTCGTCGACGGGCAGGAGCATCATTAAAAATAAAATAAAACCGTAAAACCCATTTACTTAATGGTGTTATAAACGCTTTAAGAAGTTTTTCCGCTAAGCAGTTATGTAAAAACATTGAAGTAAAATATCTTGACTTAACTTCATTCGTAGTATCATCTCAAAATCGCAACATAAGATCCATTTGCTGTTTTTGGGACACCATGTTCATGCTCTCATCAAAGCCAACAACATAAAATTTACAGCCTTTAATATTGCTATATTAAATTATTGTTCTTTAGTAAAATATGTTGCTAAACCATATAGTGTCATATACGATATTTTCGTTTTCTGCAACTGCATGTCCTGTGCAATTGTACTAGCAGGAAACATTTTTTTAAAAAGAGATGTTGCACTTGCTGCATTTCTCAAAGAATTATGCGCCAATATAGTTTCCAGACACCAAAAAATTTCAGCCCTAGTAATAGATTCTTTACCAAGAGCTGAATCTATAATTTGCTTTTTTAAAGATTTAGTTCTTTCGCTACAGTTATTTTATTATTATAATAGTGATAAATTTAAATTACATAGTTTTATAATTACATAATTGAGTTTCCTTATTTTTTTCGAGAATGGTTTTCATGTATGTGAACAAATTTTTTTGCAGAGTTAATTTGTGGAACTTCTAATATGTTTAAAAATTCGACTTTTATCATCTCTTTGGGCAGCGATGAGGATATAAACCGAGTTCTTTCTAATGAGTGAATTGAGCAATTCATTACTAAATGTTAAAACAAATCTGACGTCTCTCTTCCACAGACATCACAGAAGCCCTACGCTCCGAATCTATACGTTTCTCTTTGAATTGATAATTTTGAGCGAAACTTGTTCAAAAGACGAATTTGAGCCAATAGCCGAATAATATCTAATGAAATTTTTAACTTAAAGTATTTCTGAGGTCATTTATATAAATTTAGTTGCGGTAGGATCTGTAATGACTGGGACTCACATATTCTACTCAAATCTTTTGTAAACAAAAACTGCTCATATTTTCCTATCCACTTCTTTCTGTTTCTTTGCAAATTATCCAATGTAAGTGTATCCTATTCATTCCTTTCTTCTATGAGTTCAAACAAATATCCAACTTGTTCGCACCAATTATATTTGGAGTGAGGTTTTCTACCCCTGGCTAGACTTTTTAGACGCAGAAAACATATTTTTGGGTATCGATCATCGTTCATTGAGAAAATTTTTTCTATGAAGCTTAAAGTTAATCTGAAAACGGTAGCAGACAGCTTTGTTGATCCCAATTCGAACCTTAGCGCATAACCAGTGGTATTCTTCGGTAACAATAATACTTTTTTATAGAACGATGTTTGTATCTTTTTTATCTCGTCTATATATCTCAATCCCCAAATAGGAATTGCGTAAAAAAATGTGTTCGTGACCAAAGATACAAACAATCTGTTCACCGGTTCCCAAGTCTTAAGATTTAATCTATTGATCAAGGACGACGTCGTACCTACAGCTAAATTTGTTTTGCTCATGGCGGAATCTGTATCAGTCTTAAAAGTTGCTGAATTTGAGAAGGGTACACCAAGATATTCGTAGCTAGAAACTACCTCCACCTTCTGGTTGTCCCCATATGTAAAGTGACCATATTTATAGTAAAAGCATGTCCTCCCTATTTAAAAATTACTATTTGAGTTTTTTAAAATATTTCCTTCAAGACTATTCTTATCAAATTTTTTTTAGTTGCTTTCAAAATTTTTTTCATGTTGATACTCGAGGCCACGGGAATTGCGATATCATCGGCATATGCCAGCAAGATAATTTCCACCAAGTGGTTTATCGAGATACCCCTGATTCCCTCGTCCTTCAAGAATTGTTCTAAATCGGCTATAAATATGACAAACAACAAAGGACTCATAACTTCCCCCTGCAAGACTCCCCTGGTTACCTGTGTTTCCTTCGATATACCTCGCGAATTTTTTACTGAGACATTTGCCTTTTCATATAGATTAATTAATATATTAATCAATTTACTACCAGTTCCAATATAATGTAATTTTTTCCAAAGCAAATCGTGAGCAACGGAGGGAAAGGCACCTCGAAAGTCTATAAAAAGTACAAAAAGTTTTTCCTTTCGAGAGACAGGTATAAGGATATAAGGCTCCACTCTCTAACCACCTTCCCAAACGCTCCGTGAGTATTTGCATAAGAATTTTTAAAATGCAGTTTATCAGTGCTATGGGACGGTAATTCGCCAGGTCCATTTCCTCTCCCTTTTGAAAAATCATTCTGAGAAAAGTGTCACCTTACGATCTTGATAATTCTTGTTTTTCCATGATATTATTAAATAAGTCAAGTAGATAAAGAATACAAGAATCGGGTAAATTTTTTAAAAATTCGTAAGGGATACCGTCCGGCCCTGGAGACTTACCTTCCCGCACTTTTTCAAACTCCATAGAACTTCCTTAGATATTATTTCTGCATCGAAAAACAGGTTACTTTGTTCTGAGATCTCGAAAGGGATATCAGTATTTATCGGGAAGGTCGATTGGAGATAAGAGTGCTATTCATCTAAGTCAATTTCATCTCCTGCAAATTTTCGGTTTCGAAAATTATTCACTGACCTGCAGAAGGTAGAAGAATTTCCAGCAAGTGCAATTTCATTTAAAATTAAAATTTGTAAGTTTCTTTTTTATATCTTTGTAAATTTTTGTAAAACTTTTTTTTTCATTATATTCCACTAAATCTACCGTCTCAAAATTATTATTTTTTCCTACTTTTAGTAACTCATTAAGATCTCTTCTATATTCCCAACATTCGTTATCATACTAAGACTTAGAGTATGTTTTTATTGCACTCTTTTTATGTATTCTCATTCCCAAATTAGTCGCCGTGACATAAATATGATCGAGTAGATTTGTTGACATAACATTCTCATCTGTGGAGTCTACAAAGTTCTTCGGGGGCCCACTCATAAGTTGTTGATAATCAGTCATGCATTCTTTTTTCCACTTCAGATTGATCTTTACTTGACAATATTCTCATTATGTTCCCCTATACCCCTGATTAAATTTACTCGAATCGGAAAGTGGTCTGAATTAGAAATTACAGTATGAACCTCAAAATCAATTATCCATTCCAACCCTAGAAAATTCGACCATACCATATCTATTATAGATTTACGCAGAGAGTTCATAAACGTATAATTAGCTGGATTGTCACTATTTGTTCGACCATTTAAGACCATTCGGTGAAATATACAGAGCCCAAAATAAATTCCGAATTAAAACTCGTTAATTTGACAAAGATATAATTTTCGGATATATACAATGTCTCATGTTTATATTTACTTTTGTTAAAGGAGATAAGAAAACCACCTTTCCCTCTTCCTTTAATAGCAGTTCTAGTCGCCTTGCTGAAAACCACGTTGACGTCTCCCAGATGAGTAACCATTGTTGATGTTGAGTCACAGACCAATCCCCTGACGTTCCAGAAATAAAGTTTTGAAGAATGTGTTTTCTTTTGGCGCTATTCATGATTGGGTTGTGCGTTTTTTTGTAAAGAGGAAGTGTTATCCAGGCAATAATCCTTGATTGATTTTTCTAATTGTGAAGTTTTGGTCCTCTTAGTGTATTTTCTTTTGAAAGGGAGTTGATTATTACCCAGGGATCTTACTCTTTTGTGGTTGCTTAAGGACAAAGTTGGGATTGATGAATCCTCACTTTCCCAGTTGCTCCAAAAGAGCCTTAGCTTCTCGCAAATTATCGTATTCTTTTTTTCTCTAAGATGTTTTGTCATGTCGTTTGCAAAACCTACTTCCAGGTCTCGAAAGTTTTTAACATTTTAAAAAACAACAGACTTACAGTTTTTGTTGACGAAAGATACAAGGATTGGTCTGGAACCTTCTTGATTTCCTATTCTTCTTACATAGGAAATTTCAGCATATTGGAAATTCACGTTAGATTTTGTGAAAATAGACTTCACTGTTTCTCGGAGGTTCGCATTTTCTTTTGGACTGTCCTTTACTTTAAACAAAACTAAATTGTTTTCTCTTTCTTTATTCAGGGGATAGTTAATTGTCGATTCATAATTAAAGTATCTTTTCCGATAAAAGATTATTGTTCGCTTTTAACTCACTGTATTTTAATTTGTAATTCGAAATATCGTAGGATTATTTATCATTGACTGATCTTAATTATTTTATTTCTTTTTCTATAGAATCCACTTTTTTATTCAGAGAACACGTGTCACTTTGAATTTTAAGTAGTAATTTTTGTTAATTCTTCGTTGGTTGTCATTTCAACTTCAAATTTAAACAGTATCAATCTCGAGAAAAATTAACAAGTTTAAAGTTTCGAAATAAGATTCACCAACTACGGAGCGGTTTGTACACACGTCTACCCTCTGTCATTGCCTGCGAGCAACGCCACTAAAGTTATTATTGGTTTTTAATTCAGTTGTCGTAATTTCCTGGGAAAATGGTTTGGAAAGTGTTTGAATTTCATTCAATTTTCACGTATCGGGTGCGGATGTTAACGAATGTGACATTTCAGGTTGAAAATATTCAATTGGTAGGCTTTCTTTAACAGCATCAACATATTGCTTATGGTTTTTGCCCTCACTGTGACTCGTAAGTGATTGTTGTCCCATACTAGATACAACAAAACTTTTTCCACATAACTTGCAATCTGCAGAATAAATATCTTTGGCATCTGCCGTCACCCAAGGATAAATGATTTCCCATTTTTTAAGGTAAGTTGTTTTCTCTCGAACCGCTCTTTTTTACATCTATATAAACAAATAATCAAATATATTTAGGTACTATACAATATATATGAGTCGCTCTAGAGTAAGGTTCCTCAGAAGCAGAAAGGTTAAGGTTAGGTTTTTTTATTTTATTTATTTTCATTTTTAATTTGTAATTTTTTGAGTGAAGGTACAGGTTAGGTTTATGCGATTTACATATCTTTTTTTACTATTCCATAAAATAGTTCAAGGGAAGGGAAATAACAAATGCAGAAAAATATACCTACCTTAAAAAGATAAAGAATTTCAACAGTTTAGTTTCAATTTTTAGGTTATAAGTGTTTAATAACAAAAGTTCACAGGTGATTCGAATGAATTGTCATATTATCAGGGTTGGGTTGCATAAACACTTTTCACTAAAAACTTAAGGCCAATACAACATCCACTCGTAAAACGTAAAGCTGCATTTACACCTCTGAAGGCAGGAGTGAACACCTTTAGCATGAGAGAAAAAAATGATTCTTTCCTTGTCTGTTTCATTATAACGACGATTTTAAGAAAAAAATCCCGTTGATCAATATAATTCCCGTTCATTTTTCGCATACTTCCCGAATAGAATATTTTTAATTAAAAAAAATTAATAATTTTTAGTCAAAACACGAGTCTTCATTAAAAAAATTAAAAAATAATTTGAGCAAACAAAATTTAATAAGAAGTGCAAACAATGAATTGTCAAGTGAACCTCCAAATAAAAAACAGTTAACTGTTAAACGATTTGGCTCAGGCTCAACATCAGTTACACAAAATTTGATTGATTCGATGATAATAAATTTTGTAGTTAAAGAAATGCAACCACTGTCAATTGTTGATAAACCTTCATTTATAAATTTAACACGTTTAGGATGTCCAAAAAATATTACTGTACTGTCGAGTAAAACACTAAAAAACAAAATTAAAAGTATGTACACTAAAATGGAAAGTTAATTATATCATAATCTCGAAAAAGTAAACATTGTAGCAATTGCAGTCGATTTGTGGTCGAAATTAAAAAGGTAAATGGTTATTTTTTAATAAGATAATATAAATCAATTAAATTTTTTCTAATAATATTAATGTAAACTAAAATATTTTAAAGCATAGAAAACATTATTATTTGCATATTTATAGAAGCTATATAGGCATGAAAGTACACTGGATAGACGAAAGTACTTTCGAAAGGAAATCAGCAGTTTTAGCTTGTAGTAGAATGACAGGCAGGCACACTTACGATGTGCTAGCGCGAGAAATCTATTCAGTATTTTTGAAATATAATATTTAAAATAAAGTGAGCTGCATGATTATGGGCAATGGATCAAATTTTGTCAAAGGTTTCAGTAAGTAGTATAATAATTTTGTTAATGTTTACAAAACATTTTTAAAATTATAAATAATAATAAAATAAATATATGTAAATTAACTATTTTTCAGAGTTTACAAAGAAAGTGAAAATAAGGAGAATGAATGTAATAATGAAAATGAAGTCAATGTTATTGAAGTGCATTCTTTAGATGAAATTTTGAGTAATTCTACAGATGACGAATTCGAAAGTCATATAATTTTACCATCTCACCACAGATGCAGTAGTCATACAATTAATCTAATCGCAAACAATGATACTAATGCCGCCTTTCGAAATAAAGAGTATAAAAAGATTTGCAGAAGCACCTTTGCAAAGTGCACTTCACTTTGGAATAAAGAAAATAAGTCTACTCTTGTTGCTGATAAAGTGCATAACTTAATCAAGGTTTATCTAAAAACGCCTAACGATACCAGGTTTAAATATTTTCTTGAACTAAACAGATTTTTTAAGTTTTGATTTCTTTTTTAAATTTCGTAATCTTGTTTTAATGCATTAACATGTTTTAGGTGGAATTCCACTTTTGACGCGATGGCACAGTTGGAACAAATATTGGACACAAAAAAGGATCATTTTTAGGTTATGAAGCCCCTTTCTCAAGCATTAGGTATTCTTCAAGGAGAAAAAAACATGTATATGGGCTATCTTTTACCGGTTTTATATCAATTGAAAAATTCTTTGCAAAATATTGCAAAAGAAGGTTTAAAACTAACAAATCCTTTGGTAGATAGCATTGAAGCAGGTATTAATAAGAGGTATTTTAATGAGCCACAAAAATGTAGGACTAAAAAATATAATGCGATTTACGTTTTATTTGTAGATTTGGCTTAGTTATTAAAAACTCTGATTTTGAAATGGCGAGTTGTTTGCATCCAAAATTTCGATTTGATTGGCTGCCCAATGAGAAGAAGATTGGTGTCGAAAGAAAGCTAAAAGAATTATTTATAAAAAAATTTTGCTCAATAGACGATTTGAATGCTAAATATAATCAGCTAAAAAACGATACTAGCACTAAAGATGACTTTTATACATTTAAAATTAAAGAAACTAATAGTAACCATCTTGATGAATTTTACAGTTACCAGGATAATGTCAAAAGTAAATCCAAATTATTGGTTTTAGATCAATTTCCAAAAATAAGGAAATTGTTTGTTCAGTTTAATACTGGGTTGCCCAGTAGTGCTTCTGTAGAAAGACTGTTCAACAGTGCCGCGTTAATTCTTCGCGAAAAACGTAACCGACTAGGTGACGAAACGTTCGAAATTTTAATTAAACTTAAACCTAATAAAAGTTATTATTAAATGTATAAAGTCAAAAAACCGTAATTATTTTTCTATAATACATATTTGAATAAATCTAATTATTTCTAATATAATTCGTTTTTCTTTCAATGCCAAACCTTTATCAAAACTTAATTTATTGGTAAAATTTTCTACCTCTAATATAATTTATTACTAACTATTATTATTAACAAAGGTGCAAGAAGTTAACAATTAATAATTATTATGAATTATTATTTTTATTGTTATTATTTATTTTAACTGTTATAAAAACTTTTAAAAAGTAACGGTAACGGTAACGAGTTACTTTTTAAACAAAGTAACGGTAACGGCAACGCGTTAATTTATTTTAATAACGGGGCAATCATTGCTGGAGGCATATTGAAACCTTCATTATTAAAATAATGGAGGAGAAAGGTAGAGACGGAAGACGAGGTTGACCGGAACAATCCAGCGAACATCGGTGTGTGAGCGTGTGGAGAGGAAGACATTAAACTTTTTGTTTCACCCCCGCTCCCACATTGCATAGGCGGATTAAAGGCACGTTAAGGAGCATGACAAGAAGACAATCACTTGCGAAGTTCAAGGCCTGACAGTAGTACCTCATGCGGATTAAATGTCCCAAAACAAGACATGAGGGGTTTTTAATGGATCGGCCAGAACAAGAGTGGTCATCCCTACATAACCTGACTTTATTTTATTCAGGTATCTGAAAATTACAGATTTTCTACTTCCAATTACAAAAAAATATTTAAAATATTTAATTACAGACTAATAAATAAATAATTTTATATTTAATATTTATTTGTTTTAATGTAATTATAAATTTAAAACAATATATTATAATAAATGTATTTATTAATTTCCCGAAAAAATTAGACTTGTATAATATTATCTGTCATTATTGAATAATAATAGAAAATTATTAACGTCGTAACAGACGTTGACTATAAATATGATCAAATAAGATAGTAGTGTAAAGTTCTGTTTATGGGGCAGATACTTATATTATGTGTGAGCTAAGTAGTGCATGAGAGAAGTACTCCTAGCTATCTAACCGAGAGTTCAAAAATTATAGGAGAAACATCTGTTAGTTTTCAATTTTCTTGTTAGATGGCTACGAGTACTTCTCTCATGCACGACTTGTCTCGCCATAATATACGTTTCTGCCCCATGAACAGTTTGCCTAGACGGCAAACTTGCTGAATGTATAATTATAAAACTTTGTATAAAATTAGTGTAAAATTAATGTTAAGCAACAATACGTATAAGGTGAACACTGCTCTTTGTGTATCACTTGTTCACCAGATACTTTATTTTTATATTGTTTTAATCAATAAATTTAGGGGAACATAGTCGAGGTCGGCCACCATTTTGACTTTTGTTTATAACTTTTTAAAAAAAAATGAATTTGGACAATTGAAGTATATGGTTGGAAAGTCCTGTTTAATAGGAACATCTTTTCCGTACAAAGTAAATTGATTGGTTTTAAAATGAAAAAGTTATAAAATTTTTTTTTAAAATTTGTAGTCGACGTTGGTCCTTACAGTCAAGGTCGGCCATGTTTAAAATTCAAAGGGCATTAATCGTTAAAAAATAAAATAACATGTTTGGAGTTACAGAAAATTGATTCTTTATTGTTTACAGTTTGTAACTTAATGAAATAACAAAATAATAAAAATAAACAATATAAAAAAATAAATATAAATAAAAAAAATTTTGCACTAAAATATTAATAAAATTAAATAAAAATATTAATAAGATGATCAATTATATTATGAGTTATACAGAATTGCAGTTTCTGCAAATGAAGTATCTCGTCCTCATCTTTACGCATTTTAAACACATAGTGGCCGACCTAGACAGTAAGTAACCGTAAAGAAATACGTTTCGGGATTCGATTTTTTACTTTGTTTTTCTTTCAACCATGAGTCTCACAAATTTTCTGCATACTTGCCTTGACGATTCAATGTGTTTTTTATCTTTTATTAATGGTTTTTCACATTATGCACAAAACATTTTTTGAGCTTTTTTTGTACCGACGTCACAGAAAACACAATTTTTGATCCTCCGAAAATGTAATTAAACAAAAATTTAGGTTTTACTAAGACAAGTTTCGACAAGCATGCGCGTAGGTGGCGCTAGTGAACTTGACAAAAAAACGCGAGTGGCCTACCAAGACAGTGGCCCAACCCTGACTATACTCCCCTACTTTTATATAGATTACTAGCTGTCGTACCCGTCTTCGACGGGTTTTAGTTTCTTCAAATACATTCAATAGTGTGTCTACCAGTCTCCAAAAATGGAAAATAGTGGGGAATTTAATTTTACCTGAAAAAATAATAATTAGCTACCATTAATTATTTCATTTAAAAAATATTACTATTTTAAATCAGTGATTGTCTTTTTATCATCAAGTAGTTTATTTTTAATTAAATAAAATGCAGAAAACGATGTCTGTCAATTATTTGTAGAAATTTAATTATAGTATTATAAGTTAATCCAAAATTTCCACTAATTTTTGGATTTATAGTAAAGTCGAATTCGAACTAATTGTATCATAATTGCTGAAATCTAAAATAAGACCTATATTGCAAGCTGAATTCAGTTTTCCCGATTAAATTAAATTCCTGCATATTTACCATTTTTTTCCAGTTGGTAGAACCCCTGTTAAAAGTATTAGTAAAAATAAAGACCGTCGAAGAGTATTTTTATAAAATAAGTGAATTTTTGTAGCCATTTGTAGTTTTATTTATCGTTATTACTTATCAAAAAAATTTATATATAATAAGAAAAGATACACCTGGAAAAAATTTGACAAAGCTGGGAAAAACCGAATAGTTTGTTAAACAAAAATAATAATAGACACTCTGTTTAACTTTTGCCTTTACAATGCTCAAAACATCCCTAAAAGTTAAATCTGAAATGAAAGTAACAAAACATTTTACTACCAAAGTTTTTTCCCAGTACCATAATGCAAGTATCGTATCACACAGGTGTCCATTTTTAATAATTGAAAAATAATTTTAATGCTATGAATTGATATTTTTTAATATCATTTACCATTTTTAATATTTTCGAAGTTTTGCATTTAAAAATTTTTTGATTAATTAGATAAACAAATAATTATAGACTCCATTATTTTGACGTCAAAAGTTTATCAGAGACCCCAAAAATACTACTGAATTAAGCTTGATAGTAATTGGTCTGTCAATTATAATTTTTCAATTTTTTGATATTAAAAACATTGTTATATACTTACTTCCATCTTATAGATATAGTTATAGGACAGTATTTATTTTAAAATTATACTAAAATATGACTAAATAACATGTAATATTTAATTACAAAAAGTTTAAAAGTTATACATTCAAGAATATAAAATTTGGAAATTTTCCATTATTTAAATTTTTTGAAAAAATTTAATACCTCCCGTTCTAATTAATATGTTAAAAACTAAATTTATTGTTTATATATTTATATATATGTTACAAAAGTCATAACTGATTAATTTACTGCAATCTGTCAAAATTTTTAAAAAATTATTTTTTTTTTGAAAAATTCATAATTTTTTTTATATTAGTATTATTTATTAATTAAAAAATTTGTTTATTATTATATATATTAGGGGAGTCACTACGGTCGGATAAACCGGACGGATTTGGTCTTTGACCAGAAAACTCATACAAAAACATACTTTTTGCTAAAGTGTAATATACCGTTTTGAAGGTTGTACTTTCACCTACAAATCGCACTTGTTCGATTTAAAAAAAATAGAATAGCTTAAAAGATATATTGCTTCGAAGGTAACTACCTCAAAAACGAAAATCCGAAAATCGGTGGGGCTAAACCGGATACCCCATGGGGCTAAATCGAACACGGCCAATTAATTAAAGAATGAGATACAAATTTTCTTTTTTTTTTGTAAAAAAGTCAAATCAATTCTTCTTTTATTTATTTGTAGATAGTTCTATACAAAGAATATAATATGTAAAATCGGTAATAATTATAATATAATATGAATTACAGTTTTCAGGCTTGTCTGTTTGTAGCAACTCGCTTGCGAATTCGAGTTTTAAAATAAATTCTTTATTTATTTATTTATAAAGTGGTTCTAAGCAAAGAATATAATGTAAAATAGATAATTAATATAAAATAAATTAAAGAATTCAAAGATTTGGTTCTTTTTAATCACGATGTCCGATTCAGCCCCACACCGTCATCTATAATGATTAACCTGCAATATATTTTTTCTTCTTAATGTTTTCCATTAAACTTTTTTTCTACTAAACTCAGTACACCTTGAGCTAAAAGAAAAATGGCCGTATGATATTTGCACTTTAATTTTAACGATAAAAACCCAAAAAAATGAAGAAAATTTTTTTTACTTTTACCTCAAGAAATGACATTTTCACATATTAACGACAACTATTATTACGAGAAAATTGACACGTCCCTAAAATCTCATGCAGCATATGCATCACGAAATTGCGCGTTCATAGGTTATTTACACGATTTGAAATTCTTCACGGTTTCCATTTTTTGAATCTCAGTTGCTCACATAAATAAATTATGCTAGAAAAAATTAATTTCGTGCAATGTACAGACAAAAGTCTGATTTTATTAATAGGAGATTCCCATCGCGGGAGTAAAAAAAATTGATTGATTTTTTATTGTATTTTTTGAAAGCTATATATATGTAGAATATGTGTGTACAGCGTTTTTTTATCCAAAGAATATTTTCGTTTTTATGAGGCCTCGAACTTACCGGCGTCCCGAGCACTGAGTAACAAATGTCAGGTAAATCGAATCGATTTTTAAAAATTATGTAAATCTGACCTCAGAATCGTAAAGAGCGACCCTAAATACCTAGATATTTATCATATACCCAAATTGAACAAAGAATTGCAAAGAATACAATTATTGCACTAAAATGTTTCTCAAACCTTAAACACGTTTTTCTTGATACAAGATTTTTCAAAATGGTGGGCATCGTAGCGTCTAAACTTTTTAATCAATCAACTTCGGGTTTGCAATTTATTAAAGGTAACTAAATTCTACTGGGGATATACCTATAATATGATAAAATTGTAAACAATAGAAATTTTAACAATAGGTCAAATATGGAAAAATAATTCAAAAACGCAGTTTTTTTAAAAAACGTGTCCGCCATTTTTTCATTTTGTTAACTTTTTAATTATTTTATAGGTATAACCTATTCTTTAGGATGTCATCTTTATAAAAAATTTTGAGTTTTTGTTTTAAACTAAAAATTGCGCAGTGTAGAATGCCCACCGTTTTCCCTATTTAAAAAAACATAATTTTCTAGATGAGCCATATTGTCCGAAATTTTTCATTTTTTTGAAAATGAAATATGTTTTATAAGTTCAAGAATGTATTTTTATTTAGAAAATAAAACTAAATCGCTAAGTCAAAACCGTTCTTTGCAAAAAATGGTCAAAGTTTGTCTTTATTTTGGCCTCCGCAATGAGAACCTCCCCTTTATATAGATAATTTATATTATACTGAATACAAAAAAGTGTGCTGAAAATTACACTTTCTGCAAAGTATGTAATCTAATCTAATCAATTACCGAGATCAAGCTGGATATTCCTAAAAGGGAAAGTTGGCACTTGGATTAGAGAATCCATTGTACCAAGCTCCAGCTTGCTCGTTTACAACAACCACCCATTAGAGTCCTGTTCTTCTCCAGAAGTCCAGTATTTCCTCTATAGATAGGTTGCTCACCTGCATAGGGTCTATAATTGCTTGACCCCAGCTAGAAAGTCTGATCCTAGCTAATGCCAGGCATTCAGATAATATGTGAGACGACGTCTCGTCATTCGTCTCACACAGTCTACACATAGGTGAGACTTTGTTTCCTATTTTATGCTGATAATAATTCAAAAGCCCATGTCCTGTAAAGAGTCGGACAATGGTTCTAACTCTGATCTTATTGAGTTTTAGAAGATCGCTTGCTCGCCTCTTGTTGGGCACTAAACCCAATAGAGCCTTCGCTTGCCTTCCCACCCCAATGCCCGCCCAATACTTTTTATGTCCCCTTTGACCCCATCTTTCAATGGCTCCCTTAACCAGACACGGCATTAATGCCACTGCTGGTTCAGGACCTAAAATACCGTTTCAGAATCTATTTTTGCCAAAACGTCCACCCTTTCATTGCCCCTGATTCCCGAGTGGCCCGGTACCCAGATCAGCGAAAGTTTATTTACTGAACCTAACTCGTCTAGTACGCTACGGCATTCCCAGACAAGTTTCGATTCTATTGTGGGATTCTTTAGAGCCCTTAGGGCCGCCTGACTATCCACACAAATACTAATCCTTTTGCCCCTTGTCCCTTTTTGAATGGACATTTGGGTACAAGTTGAAATCGCGCAGACCTCGGTCTGCCAGACCGTGGCATATTGGCCTAGTGACTCAGCCACTTTAATGCAGCCAGTTTTTCGATATATTCCCAAGCCTGCACCGTAATCCATCTTGGAGCCGTCCGTGTACCACACCTCGTCCCCAAGTGGAAACCCCTTCTTCCAGTCTAATCTGGAAGGTATTATTATCTTGAAGCGAGGTTTAAATTTCACCCTCTTGATCATCCTATCTTGCACCATACTTAATTCTGGAATTGATAGGATTGAACGTGGGAGCTTGGTGTGTTTACCACTTGACTTCCACTTTCCCTGCGCGTTTAGCCTGCTCATAGTAAGGGCCGCCTTTTTCACCGCAGTAATATATAGAGGTACTTCGGCTAGTATGAATCCCAATGCCGCTGTAGGCGTGGTCCTCATGGCGCCTGTAATACCCCTAAAAACCATTGCTTGGAGTTGGTCCAGTTTCTCTTTGACCGTGATCAATTGAGTCCTAGACCACCAAACCACCACCGCGTGAAGAAACCTGGGTTTTAGAATCATCTGATAGAGCCAATTGACCATATTGGGTCTTAGTCCCCACGATGACCCTATCGCCCTTCTACACGCCCAGAACGCAGTACAGAATTACAAACAAGTTAGCTCCTTGCAATAGGTTCTGGAAATTTTATCTTTTTAAAGAAAATTAAGTTTTGTAAAATTTAATTTTCGTAAAGGAATTAAGATTTACAATTTTTAAATTTTATAAGTAATTATTAAAATTATAATAAATATATAATTATAAATTAATTTTGTAAGTTTAATTAATTAATTTTCATGAAGATAACATTTTCAGAAATTCTATTGCAGGGTGCCGAAGAAGTGATCAAAAGTCTTGTTTGTATTCTTATGCACAAACAAATACGGAATTTCTTATAGAATTCCACATGGAATACTATGTGGAATTTCTTTACGGAATTTCTATTTGGAATTTCCATATCGAATTTCTATGTGGCGGTTTCCATACAATCGTTTCACGTGGGGATTAACATTCTGATAATTACAAATTGTATTAATAGAAATTTTGTTAACTAATGTTTAGTAAAATAAAATTTATGTAATATAGAAAATTTCCGAATAAAATTTCGAAAAACTTGAAATTCGGCTGAAAAAGAATTCTTTCTAATATTCTTTATGTCTATTAAAAATTCGTCTAAATGACATTCTGTTCAATAATAAAATTAATTTTTTGAATTTTACTTTATAATTTTACAAATTTTACAAATCAGGGCACAAAATTACGTAAGTATACCAATTTCCAAAAAAATCGGAGCTATGTTGCTTTCGGAAGTATATACATAAAAATTTTGTTTTATAGAAATTCGATTAAATAAAAATTATAGTAAAAAAAATTTTGCAAAATGAAATTTGAGTTTTATTTTTAATTAGTTAAAAATTGTGATTAACAAAATTATATCAAATTAAATTTCCAAAATCTTTTTTTTTTACTTTATTCCTAACCAAAACTTGAAAGTTTGATTAACCATTGAGAATCAAAAAATATAAATGGTAGGATATTTAAAAATTTTTTTTTAAATTTTTTTAGAAAGAGAAAAGAAAATGCTGTCACTTTTGATTTGTAAAACAAAAAAGTTTAATTTTTAATTAATTTAAAAAGTGCGAGTTGTACTCGCTCTGCAATGGCGGGTTCCGTACACAAATGTTAAAACAATACTTGCAATATTTATCGATAATTAGTAGAATTAAAAAAATACAATTAAAAAAATGTATAAAAATCATTTGATAAAAAAGATAACTAAAAAGAATAAAAGTATTGTATATCTAATATTGTAAACAACAATAAGTAGAGGAACAACATTTTTAAAATTAGTTCCTGTTTTTTTTTAATTCTACCAATTATTGTTGCAAGTATTGTTTTAATATTTGTGTACGGAACCCGCCATTGCAGTGCGAATACAACTCGCACTTGTATAAATTTTATTTATTTTTAGTTACAAAATTAAAGGGAGAAAATAATCTCTCATTTATTCTTTTAAAAATTAAAAAAAAATTAGAAAAATGTTTTTTTAAATTTTTTTAAAAAAACTTTTTGAAATAAATTTTTTGTCGTCAGACTGTTACAATACACTAGTATTCCAATTTTCAATTTATTAGATCAAAAAATGTAAAAATTAGAAAAAAAAATTTTTTCAACAATTTTTTAGTTTTTCTTTGACAACGCTATGATCATTATTACATAGCAAGTTCTCTATATTTTTCTTGTAATATTCGCAAAAAAATACACAAAAAAAATAAAAAAAAAAATAAAAAATTTGGCTACGGACGAAAGGGTCTCATCAATAGGGTTCCGTCGGTACACCGTAGGAATATATATATATATATATATATATATATATATACTAGCTGTCGTACCCGTCTTCGATGGGTTTTAGTTACTACCAATACATATATAACAGTTTGAAAAAACTGTCTACCAATCTGAAAAAACCGGAAAATAATAGGGAATTTACATTGACAGGACAAAATAATAATTATTTATAATTAACTGTTTCAGTAGGGAAATACTACTATTTGAATCAGGGACTGACATTTTATTATCAAATCAAATCCAATTTTTCCTGGATGGTAGACACCCTGTTATTATAACTTTTGTCTTTACATTGCTCAAAACATCTTTAAAAGTAAAACCTAGAAATAAAATAAAAAACTTTTCAACATCTAAGTTTTTACCCAGTAGCATAGTGCTTGTATTGTATCACATGTGACTTACAATTATTAACATCCTGCAATACCATTTTTAAAACAAAAAATTCTATTCTCAACATTTCTAAAATTCTTGCAAGTAGATAATAATGGATAAATTGGATGAATAGATAATTCTGAATTCTATTATTTTAACGTTAAAATCTTAATCACAGATCCCAAAAATACTACTGATTTAAGTTGAATAGTAATTAGTATCAATTATATTTTTCTCTATTTTGACATTAAAACCATTTTTAAACAGATATTTTAAAAGTATATTTCTAAAGTATAGAAAGTTTAAAAGCAATCCATAAAAAAATGTAAAATTTTGAATTTTTTGATATTTAAAAAAAATTGAACATCTCCAGTTCTAATTAAGATTTTTCAAATCTGTAAATTTATAAACCTTCCTTGGACCAAGGTCTAACATTCTGACAAATTTGGTTCAAATCGGTGAACGCGTTTTTGTGTGATTGGGGTACAAAGATTTTGTGACAGACAGACATACATACATACATACATTACAATTTTTAAGATTATTTCTGGAAACATTGATGAGAATAACAACTATTTATGCTAAAATTTTGAATTTTAAAGCAATGTACAGACAGGCGTCTGGTTTTATTAATAAAAGGATATATATATATATATATATATATATATATATATATGTATATAACAGCGATTCGTTTAGTATATTAAAGTTATTAAAGAAATGGCCCGAAAACAGCATTGCAAAAATGAATTGGGTTCGATAAACAATTGATAACTTCACATTGATAAGGAAGCAAACAGAAATAAATTGTTCTTTGACAGTGACAAATCTTTGTCGAGGTAGCAAATTTTTCGCTTACCAGACACGAAATGATCAGCGCGCGATATCAAATTACTTTGCTGTCGTAGAAAGAACTTTTTTCTTCACTTTTTAACAAACCGAGTTTTGTTCTACTTGCCAAAAGATCTCCAATATTTAAAATCACCTGAACGAACAAGTACTTTCATTCGCGACAACGAGTTGATTAAATACATATTTTGAGGGTGGTACAATTCACAATATGAATAAAATTATTTGAAAAAAATTTCTAAAAATTATAACTTGTATAGACGACAGACAATTTTTTTTTTATTAAATGGGAAGCTGAGATAAATTATTTAATTATAAAATACCTAATCTTTATATAGCGAATGGTTTATAAATGCGACACGCTTCAATGTTTAACGTAAAAGTTGACTAAACATTGCATGAGAGTTGAAGAAATTTTAAGCGTTCATTCAATGTTCACATGGAGAAAAAAATTAACTGTTTCAGCTAATTGTTATCAGCCTTAGCTAACCTTAATTGCTATTATATGGATAGCAATTATTGTTAGCAATCACAGCTAATAATTAAGTCTCACAGCTTCTTTTTTGCTACAACAGCTAATTATTAGCCTCTATACCTAAAAATTAGCTATCGATGTAATATCAAACTCATTTTTCTCCGTGTAGTCAACTTTCGCGTCAAGCATTGACAAATAGTATAAATTTAAAGAATTACTTCAACTTTAAATTTAATTTTGCTTTTACCTGACTTCCATACAAAATTTTAACTACTTCTCTGAACCTAAAGAAATTTTTCAATGAACTATTTATAATAAATTATTAATATCTATTAGAATATTACAGAAAAATTCAAATATTTATATACGAAAATATATAAGTTATTGAATAATGGAACCAATGTTTCTAAAAGTTAAATTATTATAAAAAATTTTATTAACTAATTTTTAAATAATTGATTTAGCTTGACGTATATAAATAACATTTTTAATAATAATAAGAGCATTTTTCAAAGAAAATCATTTTAAAAAATTCAAAATAAGTACTAAGTTAAACAAAATTTCTAAACAAATTAATTGAAAATTCTAATTTCAGACAGTAACCTTCTGAAATTCAATTATTCGTGAAAATTATAAACATAACTCTTATAAAAATGAACTAGAGCTGTGAGCCAAGAAAAATGTTTTGCAAGATTGAAATATTTCAATTTTTTTTGCACAGATTATAAATTTCAATGAAATATTTAAGATACCTATGCGCATGCTCCAACGGAGGTAATGTTAGGTTATATTCTTATTAAAATTCGTACCTGTAGCTATTGTTACGTCTTTAAATTTAAAAAACATTTATGAATTTATAAGGAAAGAATAATAATTATATTACATAAGAATATGAATACTAATTTGAAATAAAATAATAAGGAAAAGTGGGGTAAAAACGCTATGTGGGGCAAAAACATTTTTCAAAATATCTCCTTTATTTTTTGTTTATTCCAATTTTGTGTTAAAAATTTAGTTTCAATGCAATCAGACCAATAATTGATTAAAAAAAAGCTAAAAATATTAAATATTTAAAGAAATATAACAGAAAATTTTTTTTTGCATAAAAGTAATAATTTCACTGAACAAACTTTTATTCTTTGAAACATAAGTTTAAGCATATTATTTATCTACACAACTGGCCTGGTATTTTAGTTTAGTTTTGCATCTAAATATTTGAAATTTGAAGTAGAAAAATTTGATATGTGGAGCAAATCATTGTTTTGCATTGTTTTAAAATTTAATTAAATAATGTAGGATTTATAATTATAATATGTTAAATAGGAAATATTAAAACTTCTGTTCTTGTAAAACAGAGATGGAATAATTTGTTGTCAACGATTGAAAAGCTTACAGAATCAAACAATGAGCTTTAAATTACACATTGACTTCTGCCGTGTGCTCCATCGCACAAGATTGGAAATGTTTCGAATCTCTTCAAAATCAACTGGTCAGAATCGAAAACCTTGGTTTGATCAAGACTATAAAACCGGAAAGTGCCAGCTTTCGATGGTCCTAAAACTAGCAAAAAATAATGATTTTTCACAAAATTTTAAAAACGATTTTTTATAAAAGAAGCGAAACTTTCATAATCTGTTAATTTCTAAGAGGAAAGATTACAGAAAAGTTTTTTAAAATAAAAATGAAAAAACTAATAACTCTACATTTTATTCGCAAGCAGTCAGGGCTGCAATAGGAACACCGATGACGCTGACTAACATCGACCTGTCTACATGGCAAAAATATCTTCATGATAACTACCCTAGCTAAACTGTTAATTTGAGGTTTTTGCCTTCTTTTAGAATAAGGCATCCTGTTTTAGACAGTTTTATAACTACTGATGAAACTTTAAAATCACTGTCTCCTTGTAAAAATGGGAAGGCCCCAGGTACTGATGGAATTGGCTAGGAATTTTTTAAAAATTTACCCCAAAATTGGATTTTATTTATACAACATTTTTTAAATTTAATTTTAACTTCAGAAACAGTCCCTAAAGAATGGGGTGAATTGATCATACATATGATTTTTAAAATCAGACAATAATATTTTGGTCAGACAATTTAAATAATTGTCTTACCAAAATATATTTGCAAATTCTTTGTGAACGTTTAATAACATGGGGTACAGAATTAAATCTTATACCTGAATCACAGTCAGGGTTTCGTAGAGGGAAAAGTTGTCTCGACAACATTTTTACTTTTAATTCAGTACTTCAGATCCACCTAAGACATCCTAGTGCTACGGTTAATGACACTTTCGTTGACTTCAAGGGAGCTTTCTCTTCGGTTGCACATCAATTATTGTGGAAGAAGTTGAATAGACTAGGGCTAATTATAAAAATTGTTATTTGTCAAATAGCTTTTTATTTATTTTTGAGGGTATGGCTCTTCATTTGGAGTCAATCGAGAAAGTCCAATTAAATTTTTTTAAGAAGATTTTGTTTTTGCCTCTAAACACACTAAATTGGACTGTGAGACTGTTTTTTTGAGAGGCTGGGGGCTCTTGGGATGGAGTCTCCGGAATATCAGCTCAATTGATTTGCTCAATTAAAGGCTTTTTTGAGTCGCGAGGTGCTCTTGATCAGTGGCGTGACCCTAGATCTGGATTCTGTATCACTTTTCAGGGACCACATTTTGGTGAGTCATAAAGTTTTTGTGGAAAATGCGGACAAAAAATATTTAATTGAGTCTAAGAGTCTATTAATTTATCCACATTTAAGAGGAGCCGCACCCGAAATTTCAACTATTACAGAATATAATTGAAAAGATTTGTTATATTTTTTTCCTGACACTATTTTGATTCAGAAATAAGATAAAAAAAACAACAAAAAATTTCATGATTTTTTCGGAAATTTTAGCATTGTAACTTTTGACAAAATCAAAATTTCACAAAATCCATGCCCTTAATTATAAAATGGAGTATGAGAAACTCAATAAAACAAAAACCATAAAAAAATAATAAAATTTGTGAAAGAAGAAGCATTTTTTATAAGTTTATGGTATAACATCGAACACTTTGTATGCATAAAACTTTACTTTAATTAAATAACCTCTCATTTTTTGAAAATAAAATCATATCTGCTCCATAGGTATGTAACATTCTGTCTAAAGTAGAGTTTTTTTTTTATTCTAGGTGCTCTCTTGGATTTTTCTGAAGTGTGTTTGACGTTTTGTTTATATCGTTTACTGTCTCTTTTTCCACAAATCCCTACTGTTCGAATTTCAAGCTTAAATTGTCGTTTAATCTTTCAGACGGAGTCAATTACGTAGCCAGTGATCATGCCAACAACATACATTTTCATTGGAAAACAGTTCAAGCAGCGTCACTGTTGGAACTAATAAAAGCAGGACAGCTGGTCTATGTTTCTGTTTGTTTACTTAAACTTTATCATTATTTTAATAAATAAACTGTATGTTGTACAATTAAATAAATTATTTCATTAAAATAATTACAAAGTTTAAGTAAACAAACAAAAACATAGACCTGCTGTCCTGCTTATATTAGATCCAACAGTGGCGCTGCTTGAACTGTTTGAATCCCCAATACTTGCGTATCTTTTGCCTAATTGCGAACAAGCCATAACAATACTCATGTACAAATGAATAGGAGGTCTTTATGAAGAGGAGTTGGAAACACGTTATTGTTCAACTGTTTGAATAACTTAAATTAAGAGGACAATTTGTCAAATTGGTGAACAAGAATAAACGGTGACGGTTTTGTTAAAAAAGGTATTTTCAAAATGCCGAAGAAAAGAAATTCCGATTATTATTATAGCCCCACGTAGCACAAAAACTTCCAGGAAGTTTACCGTGTGAACCTTTGCAAGTTACCCTTGGTAACTTCCTGGAAATACAATAATGTCCGCAGGTTAGAAGCTTCCCATGGAAACTTCCTGAAAGTTACTAGGAAGTTTCAAAAAATTATTAAAATTTTTTTTAGTGAAATTATTATTTAAAGAAGGGACTCGAACCACCATAAGCCTCAAAAGTGTGCTGTTGAGATAGCGCTTTATACGCTCAAGTCACTTGACTTCACAGGGTTAATTTATATATTATATATTTCATTATGTCTTTGAGGATTTTTGGAAACTTCCTGGTAACTTCGAAGAAGTTTCCAGGAAGTTTCTATAGGAAGCTTCTAGGAAGTTATCAGAAAGTTTCCATGGGAAGCTTCTAACCTGCGGACATTATTGTATTTCCTGGAAATTTCCAGGAAGTTACCCTTAGTAACTTCCTGGAAGTTTCCTGCAAGTTTTTGTGCTATGTGGGGCCATAAGGCGCAAAAAAAGATGGAAAAATCTAAACAATACTGGTAAATGTGATGTTGCTGAAAACCAACTATTTGATTTGAACATACGTATTGTTATGGCTTTTTTGCAATTAGGCAAAGTATACGCAGGTTTTGAAAAGTTTGCTATGATCATGAGCATGACTGCATTCCAACGGAAAACAATTTATACGTATACAGAGACTTTATTAATAGCGTGCTAAAAAGTTTTAGATAAAATTAATGAAGAGTGTCGAAATCATGTCAAAGAATATAACAAAGTTCATAGAATTGCACCCAGGTCGTGATAATGTGACACGCACTGTTATAATTCGATAAGCAAATACTATTATAAAACATCTGATTTATAAAGTGTGTATTTCATCTATAGAGGAAGGTATAATTGAGGATTAATCTCAAATTCTCATTATTAATTAATGCTATGTGTACATTTAGAGATAACATTGAAAGAAGATCCTTTCAAGGTGGGCGGAATGTTCAGTCATGAAGTATTAATTTACAATTAATTATACTTTGACATTATTAAATTTCTAACTAAAACTCTAATTTCGAATTTCTCATATTTTGTCTACATTGAAAATACTTTCTTTCAATACAAAGAAGGGCAATTCTTTAATCAAGTTAAATAAGTAAAAATCACATATATGCAATAAAATAAACTGCTTGCTCTTCTAAAAGTTATCACATCTTATGATTTAGCAACACAAGGGTACCTTCGATATCTCGGTTTTATGACACTCTGTATCTAGGCCTTGCGTAAAGGATCGTACTTTTAAAAGATCTTATTTTAAGTAAAAAACCTTAAACCATGTTGGCACATTTTTGTAAATTTTGTATTTTTCTAAATTATGACAAAACCAATGTTGCCAAATATTGCCTTTCCAGTCAGAACTAATGTCAAAATGATGTAAGCTAGGATTCGTCAGTCGGTCGTGAGACAGAAACGAATAATGTTCCTTCGACTCAATATGAATTTTATATTTACCTGCATTGAGGTTTATATTATTTGAAAATAAGTTGAAAATGTACCAAAAAACCTCGTTACCCTCCAATATGGCGGACAAAATATATTTAAATGAATGAAATCGATTAAAACTTGCTACTCCGTGGAGATTTTCGAGGTGGACAAATAAGAATCTGATGTTGGATATTAAAAATTCAAAATGGCGGATCCAATACGACTTACGATGAAATTGTTCTAAGATTTTCTTGATACTTGGTACTTAGGTGTTTCTTCTAGTAGCTAATTTTAAATCTGAATTTTTTACAATCCTGAAATGGTTTACTGTAAATGTTTTACTAAAATTTAATCGCATTTCTGTGATACTACAATCTCAAAAAGTTTGAGCTAAGTACCAAGAATCAAAAAAATCTGAGAACAATTATATCGTAAGTGGTATTGGATACATCATTTCAATTTTTAATATCTAACATCAGATTCGTATTCAGTAACCTCAAAAATCTTCACGGAGTAGCAAGTTTCAATCGATTTCATTCATTTAAATATATTTTGATATTGAATTTTTATAAACTAACATCATATTCGTAATCAGTGACCCCGAAAACCCCCGTGTAACGAGTTTAAAGTAAATGCGAGGAATTTTTAAAAAATGTTGTCCACTATATTGGATCCGCCATTTTGAATTTTGAAAATCTGATGTCAGATTCGTAATCAGCGACCCCAAAAACCCCTGAGTAAGAAGTTTCAAGGAAATCTGAACAATTTTTTTTTAAATCCACCATTTTAGATCTGCCATTTTGAATACGCCTTTCTAATTTTTTTACATATTCAATTCTTATGATATTAAAGTCCTCGAATTTAAAAAAATGTTCAGAAGAAGCAAAAATTCAGCTTTATTTATAGAGATTAAGTAAATTCCCATAAAAATCAGTTTCTCAAAATTCACCCCCCCTAGCCTGTAAAAAGAGAACACAAACTAACTTTTAGGTCGGACAATGTTTTTCTCTTTAGATACACCTTAATGAAAAAAACCTATCACATGGCAGTCCAGGCAATCCAAATTTTTTTTTTTTGTGCTGGTGTAACTTTTTGCATTTATATTGTAATTTCATATTTGTCGACGTCCACATGAAAAGGACCCATTTTGTCGGTTCTAGTTTTCAAGTTATTTGTAATTTAATACTTTTTTGAGAAAAACCTTAATTTTTTTTATTTTTTATTATCAATCTACATGTTTTGACAAGTCAAATCATGAGGTTTTCATTAATTTATCGTAAAATTTAAGTGTTTAACTTTATTGGTTCTGTAGAAAAAGAAAAGGGCCCTTTTTGTCGGTCCTTTGCAAAAATATTCCGTATTTTTATAATGGAGGGTCAAAAAAATTAAACGCTCTTGATTTGTCATCTTTAAAGTACCCTGAACTCAAAACAATTATTATCTGAATAACTTCCGAGAAGAACCAGAGATATTAATGTTTGAGTCATTGATTACGTAAATGTAAAAAATGTCGATATTTCGTCAAAATTTCATAATAAAACCTGTTAAAATTATTTTAATAAGTTTAATTTCCATTCTTTACCTTCAAATGACACAATAAAATTATTCCCAATCATTAATCTTGTACAAAAATGGTTTATTAATAAGAAAATCGCCTTTTTAGAAAAGGGCTCATTTTGTCGGTTTTTCGTATTTTCAAACACAAAGGGGGGTGGGGTGGTTTAAAAAATTTAAAACCTATTGGTTTTTCATCTTTATGGTGCCCTGGACTGACAACAATTATTATCTGAATAACTTCCCAGAAGAACCAGAAATATTACAATTAATAGGTATCATAATCTTTAATTCTGTTTTTCTCGAAATGAGGTATTTGTCACTTTAAACTTTTAAATTCTGTAACTCATCGAATTTTTGACCAAAAAAGTTGTATGACCACTCAAAATTTTCGTAATTTTGCAAGGAATTCTGGAGCCACTTCTGGGGTGAGCTACGTCCAAATATTGTCAATTTTATTATAATTTTCTATCATAGACACAAAACTCTAGCCATTAATATGACATTATTGGGACGAGTTACATACTATCATTAGCAATTATAATTTTCTAACAAAGATACAAAAATTTATCCATTAATATACTACTATTAGGCCGTGCTACATCCTAATATTAGCAATTACAATTTTTCGTTATAGATACAATATTTTAGTCATTGATGTGCCATTATTGAATCGAAGTACGTCTCATTGTTGACAATTATAATGTGCCGTCATATATAAATTTTAGTCATTGATGTCCCAAGAATGTGCCATTATTGAGCAGAGAGATAGAACAATCTTCGAAAATTAGAGTTTCTGGCCATTGGCCCAGTAATCGGATGAAACACGTCTCCTCATTGGCAGTATTAATTTGCCGTTATAAAATCTATAATAATTAAGGATCGGTGCCAATATTGGCCCACTAATCGGACGACACTAGTCACGTTATTGGCAACAATAATTTGCCATAACTTTTTCGTTACTTGGGTTACACTGGGAAACAAAAAAATGTCCATTTCGTGTTTATTTTGAAATTCTTGTGTTTATTAAAAGTTTGGGTGTCAATGAACAAGAAAACACCGACAAAATTTTTTAAAAATTTATTCAGACCCCTAAAAACGAGGTTTGAATTATTATCGAAGCACATTAAAAAAGGCCTTTTTTAAAAAGTTGAAGGGGGGTTTGGTAACTTTCAGTACCAAATAGGCAGTCAATTTGACTCTTTTTCTGTATTACAATAAAAGAAAAAACAAAATGCGGCAGGCTTCGCCCGCCTTCGTGGCTCTCTCTCCTCGAGGCACATTAAAAAAGGCCTTTTTTAAAATGTTGGAGGAGGGTTTGGTCTGGGTTTGGAACTTTTTAGTACCAAGTAGGCAGTCAGTTTGACTCCTGTATTGAAAAAGGAGAATCAAGATGCGGCGGACTTTGCCTGCCTCCATTGTGCTTTCTTCTACAGGCGCCTTAAAAAGTTCTTTTTAGGCAGCCATATTGGATCAGCCATTTTAAATTTTGAAAATATAATGTCTGATTCGTAATCAGCAATCCTGAAAACCCCTGAATAGGAAGCTGCGTCAACATTTATAAATATTAAATGTATAATGTACTTTTGCGACACACACCCATATGGAGGGGGTAAGTTTTCGAGTCAAGGGGTTAATTTATAAAAATGAAAAGTATGTATTCTGAGAGCATTTAATTAGCACTAAATTATGCCGCAAGGTAGAGGTTCCTAGACTTATTAGTTTCGGAGATATGCATACCGGAGTGCTGAGTTCAGCTGAAGTTAGCATTACTACACGTTTTTCGCAAAATTTACGTAGCACAAAATTTTTTTGCGGCATAAATTAGCACTAAATAAGCACTAAATTATGCCATAAATGTCATGTGAATCCATTGAAGTTGTAGTGCCAGCTTCATACTGCTTAATTTTGAGCATTGGGCAAATCATTTTCTTTAAAGCAACAATTTTTTTCATCCAACACCCATAGACTTCAGTCAAGAAAATGGGAAGATTAATATAAGCTAATAATTGTTTCAACTCAATTAAAAATTATTTCGTTTCAAAGAAATATTAATTAATCTAATAATTTCTTTTATCTAAAGCACTTATAATATCCACGTTTCAAGAACATTTAATTTCTTAACATAATATTATATTTCTCTTGAATTAAAACATTTATTTTTGTCTGGAGAATTCATGTTTCTTCAATTGAATCAATTTATTTATTTTCTTTGAAATATTTTTTTACTTAACAGAATGCCGATGTTCTTGATTCATGAAAATATTTTTCTTTAAATGGATATGCAACTTAAATATCAGTTTTTTAAAACTTTCCATTGACCCAGATAACAATCGTGCGTCGCACATTTCTCGCACCACATGCGATTCGCACTGGTGATAGCATTTTGCGTGCAATTTAGCAGTCACCTGTGATGCAGGCACTGGTGCGTATAATATAAGTCTCATACAAGTATCACCGTATGCTTGTTGTTTAATGAGGTCGCACGATACGTACGCACATGCCAGTCATCAATGATGGGTTCATAAGTGCGAGTCATATGAGTTGTATATATGCGGATTATGACAAAATATTTTTAAGCCTTTTATTAAAAAAATCGCTTTGAGGTTTTCACAAATTTTAACCTATTGGGCTGCTTTTTTTATTTTATGTATTTTCATTTATATATTTCAGGAAAAATATAGCGAACATGATTGGAGTTGATCTTTAAATTTTTTTAGCGGAAACCTTGAAAATTTCCTCAAAAAAGTGTGTGGGCGTTAAAGTAAACTCTAACGCCCACATATATTTTCACGTGTGCATTACAGAATGAATACAGCGAAAAAGATTAGAGTTGATCTTTATATTTTTTCCAGCAAAAAGTAGAAGTTTTGACGCAGGGTACGGAACCCTCGGTTTTAGTACGAGTTCTACTCGCACTTGTCCGTTATTTATATTATTAATTATTTATTATAATTATTATTGTAGATATGTCTTAATTGTAATTTCACATGTAATTTAGCTAATTATTACAAATTGTTTTTACATGATAATATTTATAATTGAAAATGTTAATAGTTATAATTCTTCAACCGATTTTAAACTAGCGCGCAGACTGTTCTAAAGATGGCCGACAATTGCGCATGGTAACTATTTTTATGTGAGGAAGCCATAAACTGCCGTGTGCCATAAATCAAACATATCGCGTGTGTCGTGTACGTCGTGTATTTGGTGTTTTCTACAGTTATACGAATTTATTTCTCTTGGAATTATATCTCACATTGTCAGAAAAATTAGGTAAGTAAGTAAGTAATTATTTTTATTTCGCCCGTCAGTGAAAATGTATGATTACTAATTAAAAATATTTGTAAATTTTTATCTGCTTTTATTTGCTGTAGGAAGGAGTCATTCATCTTGAGTTAGAAATTTTTGTTTTATTATTAAAATTTAATTGATACATTTATTTTTAATTTGGAGAAGGAAGGAGTCATCCACTTTGGGTTGCAAATTTTTTGTTTATTATCAAAATTTAATTAATTAATTTATTTTTATTTGGGTGAAGAATGAGTCATCCAGTTTGGATTTCTTAGAATTAAATAAAAAAATATATCATTATTATCCCTCCAATCAATTAAATTTTGATAATAAACAGAAAATTTCTAACCTAAGGTGAATGATTTCTTCTTCCTTCAAATAAAAACAGAAAAATTTACAAATATTTTTAATTAGTAATCATACATTTTCACTAACGGGAGAAATAGCTACAGCCCAAATATATTACGCTCTTTTTTTAAACAATATTTTTCAAACAATTTTCAAAGTTTATGTAATGTTTAGAATTTAAAAAAATATATCACTAAATAGTACACAAAAGGTACAAAAAAATGTTTGACTTTTGTATAACAGAAGTATTATGTTGGTGAATAATTTAATATTTTGGACCTTTTAACATATTTAACAAAAATTAACATAATAAATAAATTAATTAATTTCAAAAAATTACATACCAAAAAATTCCCTATTTCTACAAAAATTGATTAAAAAACCCATATGTACTCCCAAAGTTAATGCAGGGTGTCCGCGGAAGTTATGAAATAAAATTCCTGTACATTTCTCGCATTTATGACAAAAAGCAGAAAAAAGTATCCTTTCAAATTAAAAAAGTGGATATTAAAAAATTTAACTTGTAGACCAAATAACTCTTTTATTTAAATAATTGAATTTCTAAGAAAAAATTGGTTATTTTCCAAAATAATTGAATTCTTGTGGTGAATATTGTCATTTATATAAATAATTGAATTTTGCAAAAAATTGTATTAAAATCTAAATACTGTTCTGTGATTAAAATACATTTCCAACGAAATAGAAAAATAATTTGAACATCTTTTCTAGTAATTGTTCAGGGCCAAGGCCACAATCTAAGAACAGTATTTGACAAAAATAGAGGTCCTAAAACATACCAAAATTAAAATCTAAAAAAATTATTGAATTCTGTATTTCAAAAAAAATTTATTAAAATATTTTAAAATAATGGAATTCCTGAGAAGAGTATTATTTTATTAAACTATTTTTAAAAAATGAATTTCTGTGAAAAATTTTGTTATTTTTGAAAATAATTGAATTCTCGTTTAGAATTTTATCAAACATTTTTTTAAAAAACTAAATCACCATGAAAAGTATCATTATTAGTGAAAGTGATTGAATTATTGTGAAGAATTGTACAAAAGTTTTGTTGAATAGGTAATTAATTTTTTCGAAATTTTTTTGAAAATGCAATTCTAAATTAATTAAATTCCTGTGGAAATTTCATTCTTTTAATGTGAAAATAATTCAATTTTTGATGAATTTTATGGACAGCGATTTTTAATATGAACTCTATCGCCACCACTTTGTAATAAAAATATCTTTTAAAACGTTTGAGCACGTGAATCTTCGACAATTTGTCAAATATTTGTAATTATGTATTTTCTGGAATTTTTTATTACGAAATTAAGAATTTGAATATTTCTAAGTCATATAAATTCGAAATTTTTAAGGTTTTGAGAATACCCAAAATTTTCGAGAACCCGAATGTAGTCGGGTACCTGAAATTTTCCAGAACCCGAATTCAGTTGGGTACCAGAAAGATTTCGGGTATGTAAACAAGCCCGAACCGGCGCAAATAGTGAAAAGCTCGAAACTACCCGATCGGGTTTCGAGCTTTTTGCACGCCTTTGAAAGTCAATAATATAACGCGAACTATATCAAATGTACTAAAAATGGTATAAGTATTTTACATAGTTCAATAAATTTTTATTACAATGTTATTCATAATAAAACTAAAAAATCATTAAATCGAAAATGTGTTGTGCTCCATGTAGAAACCCTGAAATTAAAAAGTCAATTTTCAAAATAATTTATTTCATTGAGTTTTAGAACTATTAATTATAACAAATATTTGATTGTTAAAAAATAACACATTAATATCACCCACGCACTCTGTCACGCGGGACAGTACATTCTGGGAAATTACACAAAAAACACGTGGTAAAAAAATTGTTTTGTTTGTTTTACTGATCCTTATAAAATCGAAATTCGATTTATTATTTAACATTTAAAACAACAAATGTTTCAGTGCTTTTTTGACTTCGTAAGGAATGACAGACGATATGTCAGGAAAATTCAAAAAATTTTCAAATCTCAGTTCGAGACACAAAAGAAGAAGATTTGATGAAAACGTTGCAAACAGACAAGCACAACAAAATTTGGAAAATTCAGATTCCAGTGAATATGAATCATCGGAAGAAATTGTTAATCGGAATATTGTGCAGTTAGCTTTTCAAGTGAGGATGAGAATGAAGTCAATGACAATCTTCAAAATATTGAATTTTTACGGAAAAAAGCATTGAAAAATGCATTCTTATCATCAAATATTAATCTTACGCAAGGGATTGTCTTACTCAGTACCTTACGTCAGTTTCCTTTTAATTTAATATATTTGCCAAAAGATTCAAGGACCGTTTTCAACACACCAACAATTGTTGCTTCTTCAAGAATTCAAAATTTGGGAGGTGGAGAATACCTTGATATTGGCTTTTGAAAAACATTAATTAAAAAATTTAATAGAATTCAAGTTGAACTTTTGCCCGATCCTATAATTATAGATTTCAGTACTGACGGTTCTAGGGTATACAAAAGGTGTACGTGAATTTTGGCCACATCAATATAGAATCTTAAATATTGATGATAAAAGGCCTATTATAGAAGGATTATTTGAAGGAATCGGCAAACCGAGTAATGTTTTTGAATTTTTCGAACAATTTACTCAAGAAATTGTAGATGTTCTTCAAGAAGGCATTGTAATAAAAGGTCGACGTCTTAATTTAAATTTGCGCTGTTTTATTGCTGATTATCCAGCAAGAGCATATGCTTTAAATCACTGGGGTCACACTTCTGCAAATCCATGTTCTAAATGTAAAGTAGATGGAGAACGATGCACCGTTGAAGGATTCGAAAGAACAATGGTTTTTTTAGGCGATGATCACGTTCTTCGCACTGACGAGGAATACAAAAATCTTCATGATGATGATCATCATAAAGGAGCTAGTCCTTTATCAGATTTGCTTCCATTAGTAAAAAGAGTTCCCTTCGATCCAATGCATTTAATGTACTTAGGAAATGTTAAGAAAATATTCGAAGCAAATGTTGATAGAAAATTTGGATGCCAAAGATTAAGTGGTCGGAAATTGAATGTTTTGAATTCCAGGATGGAAAAGCTTAAAATATACTGTCTGTCAGAATTTAATCGCCGTCCCCAAAAGTTCACGAATTTCCATGGATTCAAAGCAACTGAGTAACGACAATTTTTACTTTATACATCAACTGCAGTTCTGAAAAATGTATTTGAAGAAGATAAATATCGACATCTCATGATTCTTCATTTTGTTATGCGGCTACTGACATCTGTAGACACTCTACCAGATTTGTATCCATTTTGTAAAGACTCTTTAAAGCTATATGTTACATTTTGTCAACAATTGTATGGAGAACAATTTATGTCATATAACGTCCATGGTTTATTGCATATTGTAGATGATGTTATCACTTTAGGAGCTGCCGATACATTTAGTGCTTTCTGTTATGAAAACAATTTAACACAATTACGAAAATGGATTCGGAAGCCGCATCTACGACTACCTCAAGTGTTTAAAAGATTAGCTGAAAGCGAAGACGCTATTTTGCCACTTGTGGATATAAATATTCGAATTGAGCTAAAACAAAGATATGTTGAGGGCCCTTTGCCAGACAACATTACTCCCAATCTTTGTCAACAATTCAAGAAAGTTGTTATTGGAAAATTTACGCTTTCAACTGAATTGCGAGATCAATGCTGCTTTTCTACAAATGAAGACATTTGTATTATTAAAAACATAATACGAAGAGAAGGAGAAATTTACTTGCTTGTCAACTATTTTCAGTCTACTGTTGATGTCTATGATGTTGGGATAACATCGTCTTCCGTAGGGGTTTACAGTTGTGAAAATTTACAAGAGCACTTGCAAATAATCCCGCTAAGAAATGTGAAAAATAAAATGTACATGATTCCTCAGTGGAGTGAGGTAGAAGGACAGGAAGAAATGACCATTGAAAATAAATACATGTGTGTCATGCTCTTGTCACCTTTTAAATTGCCTGCTGATTTTTAAATTTAAATTATATCAAACAAATGGATTCTTCTTCGTAAATACAGTAAGAAAATTATATAACACAAAAACTTTTGTTTGTGCATTGCCTAAAAAATACTTATTTATTAAAAGCATGAAGTGGCACTAGAGTGATTGTCATTAAAACTTGAAAACTTACATGCTATATCATCTAATATAGTTAAAAGTAACACTTTTCTTAAATATCATTTCACTGCAATTTTTGTAAGAGTTTTAAACATTTTAGAAGGAGTTCTTTTTTGTGCATTATAAGTAGTGTCTATTATTATTTATGTTTAAATACGACTAAAATTTACTTAATTTCAAATATAGATTAAAGTTATGGACAAATATAAAAAGCTTCTTGGACAAAAGAGTGATAAACATCCAAATAAAATTTCCAAAAGTGGAAGGCTAATTAAGCGCCCACAGAAAGTCATTACATCTTCATCCGATGAAACTCCTCGAAAAAAATCCAAAACTTCCGTAAAAATAGATAAAGAATTAGATGGTTTAAAGGAAAAATTAAAAAATATTCGACAAAAAAGATCATCTCAAACTGTAGCCGCAGGACCGACTTCGTACGTAAAATTTTATATGTAATTTATTAGTGATAGTAATAATAATAATATAATAATAATAAATACAATTTTTTAGAAAGCCGCCGGACACAACTAATAGTAGTGGGGATTCAAATTGTCTTTCCTCTCAGGGTTTAAGCAATTTGAAGTCTGTTTCGGACGGATCATCTTCAGAAGCTAATTTGTAATTTAATTTTTAAATACATATGTAGAATAATAACACAGGCCAACAAAATTCTGTGGCCTAACCAATAGAAGCTGATTTTTATAGGATTTTGTCCATAGAATACGAATTTGACCTTGAAAATATTGGATTGGCTCCAGTTTTTAATCAATTTACGTTTCATTATACAAAATATGCATTTTTGGCATTTTTTGAATGATTGTACAACAATACACAGAAACAGTAAATTTGTCCGCATAACACCAATTGAAAGCTTAAACACTGCTCTTGAATATCCAAAAACAAAAAATGAAATTTATGTACACTTTAACCTATAATGTCCAAAAAAACATACGCTGTTCCATAAACGTATTAAAATTAATATTACTTTTGACCATGTAAGGTAATTCAAGTAAAAATTAGTGTCTCTGGCGTTTTTATAATCGCTAGTTACAAATCTGCTATGAAATATAAAAATTACAAGTGGCGGACCAAATTTTTAAAGATAATTTACGCCTTTTATGATAAAAATTTAAAAAAAATTCTGCCATATTGGATTCGCCATTTTGAATATTAAAATCTAAATACAGATCAGTAAGCAGCGACCATAAAAACGCCTAGAGAGACTAATTGTTATTTAAATTACCTTACATGGTCAAAAGTACTGTTGTTTTTTTTAATATGCTTGTGGAACAGCGAATGTCTCTTTTGACATTACAGGTTAAAGTGTACATAAATTATATTTTTTGTTTTTGGATATTGAAGAGCAGTGTTTAAACTTTCATTTTGTGCTATGCGGACAGATTTACTGATTCGGTGTATTGTTGTACATTCATTCAAAAAATGCTAAAAATGCATATTTTGTGTATTGAAACGTAAATTGATTAAAAACTAGAGCCAATCCAATATTTTCAAGGTCAGATTCGTATTCTACGGACAAAATCCTGTAAGAATCGGCAGTAATATTTTAGGCAACATGCAGTTGATTAAAATTTGTCGGCCTGTGTAATAAATGGGTATATTACATAATTTATTGTTTCCAGAAGACCAAAAATTATCAGCATCATTGATGTGACAACAAGTATTGATTCTGTCATGAAAAATTTGAAATCACCTCAATCCTCGAAGAACGATTCTTCGAATGAAAAAAAACAGTAAGTCTCTACTAAATAAGGATCAATTTTGTGAACCTTTAAAACTATTTGAAGTTATAATAGAAGAGAAAGTGGGACACGATTATGGAGAGAGGTCAGGAAGTAAGAAGTAAGCAACTCTATATGTAAAAGTAAAAAAAAATCAAATTCTAAAATGAAGTAAGAGTGTTGAGAATTAATACTAAACAAAAAGTATACACATTTCTATGTAATTTAATTTTTACGCGAATGAAAGCTTTAACTGTATTCACAGGTTACAATATTTATAATTAAATTCTTCTGTTGAACAAATTTTAAATAAATATAAGTTTAATCTAAATCAATTATAATCTGATAAAACCACCTAATAACTTGCTGTTAATTATACAAATTCTGTCCAATGAGAATTTTGATAAATGAAAATTGCATTAAACAAAAACTTGTTTAAATTTAATTTTTTGTATTAAATGTAAATTCAATTGGATAGTCCAATGATGTAACAAGAAATTAAAAAAAATATCAATAATTTTGTGTCACATTTTTTAGAATATCAGTAACAACGGACCCGAATATATCAAATTCATCTACTTCAAAGTTGCTTCATAGGAATGCCATGGATTCTGCATCATTTCTAAATTTAAATAAGCAATATTTTGAGAATCGTTTTCAGGCAGTGACTGATAAATTAGAGTAAATGTTATTCATTATAAATACGGAATTTATAAATTATAAGTAAATACGGAATTGGGACTAAGAAAATAATAACTTAGTATACATTTTAATTCTGGTTATTAATTACATTCTCATCAAAAATGAGAAAGTCTTGGATTTGTGCGATTTTGAGCATTGTCTAATTTTGCTAAATCTTTACGTTTCATGACCCCCTGATTCCAAAAAAATGGTTTTTAGAAAAGTGTCCGTCCGTCTGTCTGTCTGTCTGTCGTCTGTCTGTAGAAAAATTTGTCTCGACGATAACTCGAATGAATTTTAATGAATTGACTTGAAATTTGGCACACTTTCTTAGTCCGTAAAAATAAAGCCTAAGTTCGTTGGTCAGCCAATTTCGTCAAAAAACAACAAAAATACAACATTTTGAAATTTTCAAAATTTTGTTTTTTTTGACATTTTTCAAAAAAATATATTTTTTTATTTTTTTCCTTAAATTTTGAGTAAAAACAAACAATTTTTCTTTCGACACTTTTTTGTATTTTTTTTTAAAGTTTTTTGGCCATACTTTTTTATAAGTTTTTGAGCCATACTTTTCTTTTTATTTTATAAGTTTTAAAGTTTTTATTTTTGAATCAAAATATTTTTTTCACTCTTTAACTTGATTTAAATGTATCCTTGTTGATGTTAAGCAGACAAATTTTGTTGAATTTTATAATTTTTTTGAATTTTTGAAAATGGTATGTCTCTAAGGAAAATTAATAAAATTTAATGAAATTTTCAGGGAATGCTTATTATTTACAGACTATTTAATAAAATATTTTTTAAAATAATAATTTTTTTAAACAAATTATTAAAAAAATAATTTTTAAATATACTATTTTTTGACATTTTTTTAATAATAATAATTCGATTCCCACTAATTTCACGAGTATTTTCCAAAAAAATCTATGAAAGGTCTGAAACTTTAGGAGATATTGAATTTTTTGTCCTTGCGCGTAACCGTAAAAAGCGCATTTACCGGCTATACTCTACATACAGACTAATATTCTAAAAGCCAAAAATGAATTATCTCAATTGCAAGTGTTGTTTCTTCTGTGAGAATCTTCAAATCAACACATATTTTATAAGAATGTAAACCTTAAAGTCGTAGTAACTTTAAGACAAATAAATATTTTAGCCTCTCAAAAAAGTACGGCGTGTCTAATACAAAGTCGCAGTTGATTAAATTCGAAATACTGCGAAATATTTTTTGTGGAGGAGTCATGAAATTGTAGTTTAACTTTTTTATAAAATATATCTAATAGAAATTTAACGTATAAGCAGAAATAAGATGAAGAACGCAAATAGTGTGCAACGACCGGAATCCACCGCAAGCGAAGCGAGCCTTTTGCGCGCGAAGCGCGACGACAAATGTTCGCGCGCCCCGCGGCGCGCTGAAACCAGCGAGCACCCGCGCGAAGCGCGGATGAGAATGTGTCCGCCCGGTGGGCGGACAGATTTTTTTTTATTACGATTAGTAAAAAACAAAAATATTTTTCTTTTCTAGTTTTACAATGGCACAAAATGAACAAATACTGTTAAAGGAAGATCAAATCTTGTCACAACAGAATAAAATACTTGCCGAATTATCACAAAACAGAAACAATTCCGATAAAGAACTATCGCAGACTTTATTAACTCCTCTACCAGGTTTTCCAAAACAAACAATAGATCAATTTCAGGAGTTAAATTCCGATGACAGCAACAACATTTGTAAAACTATTGTAAGTACAAACTCGCTGGCAAAAACCAACAACAATATCTACCTATCTCTTTTGCACTAATGATTTTCTGCTTTCAGTCGACATATTCTGCTCACATGGGATCGCACCCTTATATATCCTCTTAATTTGTTGCAGCATGATCATTTGGTTAAAATTGGTGGCCTTAATATTCGACACTTTCTGGCCTCTGGTTTAAAACAAATCATGACAGATGAATTAGTACGTTCATTCACGTGGAAAGGGGATGGAAATTCTCTAAACTTTAGAGACACCAAGATTGCCAATGTCCTTTATAGTAAGTTTGTAAAAAATATTGTATGTGGGCAA
Source organism: Leptopilina myrica (nomen nudum) (assembly GCA_032872475.1). Classification (NCBI taxonomy): domain Eukaryota; kingdom Metazoa; phylum Arthropoda; class Insecta; order Hymenoptera; family Figitidae; genus Leptopilina; species Leptopilina myrica (nomen nudum). The sequence continues at coordinate 23,089,129 of CM065463.1, forward strand.
TTAAATGTGGAAAAATTTTGATTTTTATCAACTTCTAAGTAATATATCAATTTTTAATTTAAAAATGATTCTTTTATAAATATTTGAGTATTACACCAAAAAATTGTAGTATATGGGCAATTTTGAACAGTCAATAATAAAAAATTATAATATGAAGTATATCGCAGCCTACACGCAACTTGAAATAGAATTTTGAAAATTTTTCTAAACTCCTTAAACTCAATCGGTTCATCTCAGGACTTTTAAAAAAATTATCTGTCTATTATAAAATATAAATAAATAATGACAGAATTAAAATCAATCATGTCCAAAATAAAATTTTTTTTATTTATTTATAAAAAAATAATTTTTTAAAATAAAAATGTTAAAAAAAGTATTTTACATTGCTTAAAAGTTGAAGAAAAACCATAATTATCTTTCTTTGACAACTTTTTTCTAAACTCAATACTTTCACATTTATATCAGCTATTGAAAATAGGTCTACTTTTAAGAATCCTAAATTTCGAAAATTCATAACTTGAAAATTATAGAAAAATAAAAAAATACACTCGGGTCGTAAAGTTTCAGTACATTTGGACTGACTACATTTGAATGCTCGCTTTACATGAAACTCAAATATTTTAGTAAAAATTGATGTAAAAGCTATCAAATTAGGGTCATTTTAAAGTTTAATAAATTTAGAGACAAATGGGCGAAGATATAAACAATTTAATCATGTAAATGTGTAAATATAGTCCTTTAAAGTAAGAGATTTTTTGTGAAAATTTAATTTTTGAAATCTTGAGTTCAAGTCAATGCCAATTAAAGAGAAATTTTTTTTGAGAATTGTCAGTTAACCAATATGTAGTAAAAATCCTACTTTTTAATTCTAAACCAAAATCATTAACAAATATTTGGTATTTTTTTCAAATTCTATAAAAATAATTTCTCTTGCTCTCTAAATTTCTCAAAGGATATAAATTGCAAATTCGTCGATTCGTTCATTTGTTTTATCAATTAACCACAATTTTGAAAAAATATATAACCCTTGATACAAGCTCAAGAAACTATTTGCCAGAATGCTTCGAATTTGTCAAGCTGTAATTAATGCAAAAGGCGGTTATTTTGATTAAAAAAATCTAGTTGCAACTATATTTTTTTAGAAAAATGAATAGACTTATTAACTCCTATATTCTATTGAAATTAAATATAATAAATAATTATAATGCTAATATTTAAGCTGATAAATTATTCAATAATTAGGAAAAAACTTAAATTAGATAGTTATATAATAATTATTGCTAATTATTATTATATTGTTTATTATTATATTATATTTCATTAGTATATATTATAATGTTATAATAATAATTATTATTATATTGTTTATTATTATATTATATTTCATTATTATATATTATAATGTTATAATAATTATTATTATTATATTGCACAGTTTTTATCTTGTAACAATTGTTATGTCTAACCTTATTATTATATTCCCTATTTTTTCTCGATTTAACTTTAATTTAGAAAAATTAAAGTTGGGACGAGGTTGGATAAATGACAAGAATAAATTTATTTGAACACAGTATATTTAAAAGATCAAAATTATGGAAAGATGAAATGAGCACTAGCTTTCTAAAAACGAGTCTTAAGTGGTTTCTCTGTTTACCTTAGAAAAGCAAGTTTTTGGTCCTGGCTGGCGCCGATGGGAAACAATGCCAATTGTGCGTTAATCGGTTACTAAATGGTACAGGTGGAAGATTTACGACACTCGTAAATCAGGCAGTTGAATGGTTTTCTTTCAGCTTTTGTCGTCACTCGAACAATCTTTCAAACACCAAATTTGACTTCAAGATTCACTGAATTTAGAAATTTACGTAAGATCAGGACAACTACTATACTGGGGTTGCGAGCACTATCACGAAGAGAACCACTTGTTACGATGAAAAAATTAAGACTGTAGTACAGGTGACTACTACTACTACTGACAATTACATTTTTAAGACTTCTGTAGTGCGGGTGACTACTTCTGATGACTTCAAATTTTAGACTCAAGATCGTTTGATAATCTAGCTCTTTTTATATCCAAACGAAAATGCCATTTGCCATGTGTTTGAGATATCGATGCCTTTTACCATGTATTTGGAACTTCGATGCCATTTGCCATGTATTTTGAATTTCGATGCCATTTGCCATGTGTTTGAGTGTTTTGTTATTACATTTAATTACTATTTTGTTACAATTAATCATTATTATTTGTTATTAATGTTACAATTATTTATTATTATTTTGATATTATTGTTATAATTAATTATTATTATTTATTGCTACAAATTGTTATTATCTTGTTATTATTAACTATTATTGTTGTTTTTTATTACTATCTTTTTATTATTATTACAATTGCATATTATTGTTATTATTGTTATAATAATTACTACTATTTTGTTATTATAAGTGATTATTCGTTCTTACACATTATTATTGTTTAAATTTAATTATTATTTTATTATTCTTATTATTACTATTTTCATTATTTAATAATTGTTTATAATTGTTAATAATATGTTAATAACAACTATTTGTTGTTATTCCTATTATTATTATTATTAATATTAAAAAAAACGTTATGATGACGTAACACCGCCCCCTTTAGAAATTTAGAAATTGAAAAATGAAATTGAACAATTTCCAAATTCTAACTAATTTAAAAAAAATTAAAGTTCAGCGTAAAACATACAAAAAAATTTTTTATTGTATTCGTGAATAATTGTGTCAGAGTCAGAATCGTAATTTGTTGATTTGTCAGAATACCTAGGGTCGTAATATAGTCAAATATCTTTAAATTTTTCAACTTTTTCTCTTTCTGTTTCTTAAATATTAAGCGTATACTCCATGCATTCGTTTGTTTGTTTTTTTTACACTATCGTATAAAATAATTTTGCAGTCGTTACATTCTGTTATCGTATCAACGTTTCTTACATATAAATGTTGCATTCTTTTTATAATAAAATTTTCTAGTTCAGAAACATCTAAAATAATTTTTTTTTTACAAATTACTTTATCTTTCGAAAATACTATTGCCATTATAAACTCTTTTTACACACGCATAACGTTTTAAAAATTCTTTAATTAAATATACTTTTGTATATCATTTTCGTATTCGGTTGGTTGTCTGTCGGTAGCATTTTTTTGAGAAAGAGAAAAAATTTAATTAATTTATTTGCCTTAAAAAAATAATTTTAGTTCATGCTTTTTCTACTATCTAATGGATTTTACATTCATTAATAATTTTTGAAATGTTCACATGCAATTAAAGGAAAATTTTATTTGACTTGACTATGTTACTTCCTATTTTGTTTTTTTAAAATGAAAGTTGGTCCTATTCTCATTATCATGTCTTCCTTTGATACTCTAGTTTTGACAAATATTAAGGGTTATGCTAATGTGTATACTCTTCTAGTCTTGTCTGAGGTCTGTCTGTGGTGGGGTTTTCTTTTGACAAAAAAGGTAAAGGGTGTTAGATCAGGTGAATTTATGCATCAGTTCAGTTTCTTTTTGAGTTTTAAACAGAAAAGTTCGAAATGTCTTCAAGTAGTTTTGAAAATATTGTAGAAAATGTGGATTCGTTTCCTGATCCGATTGAGTTTTTTAATACTGTTTTAGAGTCCGAAAATTGGAATATAGATTCAAGTAATGCAGAAAGTGTTGAAATTAATACAGAGGAGGGTTTAGAAAGAATTGATAATGTTTTAGAAAAGCAAGATGTTGTGGTAACTAGTGAAGAAGAGTTGAATAATGTTTTAAGTGAAAAGTTTGATGTATCTTTAGAAAAAAATGATGAAATTGCGATTGTGAATGAAAAAAGTGATTTAGAACCGGTTTTTGTGAAGAATATTTGGCAGAAAAGAAAGTGTAAAGAAGATTTTTTTATAAAATTTGAAAGGTTGTTGATTAAGGGACCCAACTGGTGGAATACCTTTCCAATTAATCAACAAAATGAATTAAGAAAAACTGTTGTAGATTTGATAAAAGTGGATAATTTAAAAGGAGTGTATCAGATGGATAATTCTTTTTTTGTAGTAAAAAAATGTTGTCTTAAAGTTGTAAGTAAAAAAATATATATTATTTTGTATATGTTTTATATTACATATTTATGAAAATATCTGTATAAAGTATGCATTTTGTTTTAGGTGGACAGACATTTGGTTCAATTTGAAACACATACTAAAGTTAGTTTAGTACAACATTCTACCTTTATGCTAAATGATTTAAAAATAAGACTTCCTTGTTCTTGGTTGGACATTAGCCCGAGAACCAGGGCAAATTGGGTTGCAAAAATAAAAGATAGTATTAAAGAAAATGGAGGAGTGATTACTGAACCTTTTCTTCTGAACAAAAAGAAGTATAAGATATTTTTACCATCTGAAAGTGAAGAAAGGTTTCCTTTTTTAAAAAGAGTAAGTGTTTTATTTTTGTGTAAAAAAAATAAATAATGTTAATAATAAAAATTTATAATTTGTTTTTGTGTTTTAGATATTTTATACTGGGGATTCATGCAATGTTATGCATTCGTCTGGTGTAAGATTTTGTTCTTGGTGAGTTTTGTATATTGTCGTATGTTGTTTTTTTATTTTAAAAAAATTAGTTTTTAGTCCTATTAAAAGAATGATTAAAATTAATAACATTAGTAAAAGATAATTTAGAAATAATTGACATTTTGTTATTGATAATATGTAATTTTTATTAGATTCTTGGATTTGTGTTATTAATATTAATTTTTCTTCTATTTCAGATGCTGTGATAGAAGTGTTTTTTATACTTCAATAATTTTTGAAAACATTATATTTGAATTTTCAATTAATTTAGATAATGTAGTATGAGTTTTTTTTAATTTTTTTTTAAATGTTGGTATGTAAAAAGAAATGTTTCAAAGATTATATTATTTGTAATTTTAAAAAGAATATTAGGTTTAAGATTGTTGTGTTTGAATGTAAAATTATAAATAGTAAGAATAGTAAAGAAAAGTAGAGATAAAAGAGTAAGATAACTTAACCTTAACATGCTGCTTCTTACTTTCCCTAAAAGAAATTTTAATTATTTTATTTTTATTTATTTCCTTGTTTTTGGACAATTATTAATAGATTGATGTTAGATCGCTAAAACAGAAAAATTTATATTGAATGATGTATGTTTTTTATGCATAGGTATAGAAAAGTGATTTGTTAGTTAGTTTATATAATTTGTATGGTATATTTAAATTACTTTTTAATATATAACTATTCTTAATATTGCATTTTATTTGTAAGGTGGAAATTTTAATTTGTTATTGATTATATTTTATTTAGTTTATCTGTAAAAAAAAATTTTATATAATTTTGGGGTACTGTTTATTCGTATTATTATTTTTTAAAATTTAATTGTATTCGATAATTTATTCTCTACTGGGAGGTGGTTCTGGAGGCGGTCGATATGTATTGTCAAATGATTGAGTCTCTTCGATTAATTGCATATAATTTTTAGTAGGACATTTTGTACGTCCATTGTATGGAGCAACTTCCACAAACGAATTTTTTAAGCATGATTTTATTGTTGAAAGGATTTCCTTCGAAGTTACATTTTTAATTTCTGCTATACGTATATTCTGTTGATTAGAATTTTTGCAGTCTTCTTTTATTACTAGGTTATCTTCTTCTTCAGATGATTCTTCATAATTAGAGGTTTCGTAGCCTTGATCAATTTCTTCGTGTTTCAATTTTGTTTTCTGTTTAATATACTCAGGATAATATTCAATTTCATTAGTATAATTTTCATTATAAAGTTTTTTAATTTTTGTATTACATACCTTTTTCTGTCTTCCTCTCTTCTTTTTTAAGGAAGTATTAAAACGTGTGCTTTGTTTCTTTGGTTTACCTTGTTTTCTTTTTTTATGTGCTTCTTCTTCTTCTTGAATTTCTTGATTCTTCTTTTCTTCTTGAATTTCCAGTGTTTCTTGATTTTTATTTCCTTGTATTTCTTCTTCTTGATTATTGTTTTCTTGTATTCCTTGTTGATTTCTTGGAACAACATTACAAGCTTCACTACGTGTATCGTAATTTTCTGTTTTGCAGCATTCATTATATAACATTTTCCCAATATGACGGAGATTTTTTATTACCTCCAAATTTGAGTAATTATTTTCACTTGATACACAATTTAAGTATTCTTTAAATTTTTCTTCGATTTTTTCTTGCACACACTTATTAATATATTCTTGAGTAATATTTTCCTGAGTTTCTTGAATTTCTTCTGTTTTTATTCTTTGCATTTTATTTTCAATAATGTCTTCAATAGGTTTTATAGATAAAGCGTCAGTGTTGATGTTTTTTGTACTTGTTATATAGAACACGTTAATGTCATATTCGTCTACTAGTTGATCCTTATTTACTTCTTGTGAAGGTTGATTAAAAAGATTTGTGATTTTTAAAAACTTGTCATTATTGTTATCATTCCATATCTTTTTCCTACAATTAGTGGAAATGTGCCCTAATTTTTTGCAGTAATTACAAATTATATTTCGATTTTTAGTTTCAAAGTTTGTTGCAATGTTAGTTCGTGGTTCCCGAGAATAATGTTGTTTATTTTGTAAAAAATTTTGTTGTTTATTTTGTAAAAAATTTTGTTGTTGGTTTTGTAAAAAATTTTGTTGTTGACTTTGCAAAAAAAATTTATGTTGATTTTGCCTTTGATTTTGAAACGAAGTATGAAATTGCTTTTGCGGTACGTGTCTAAATTGATTTTGTTGCGAATTCCTGTAATAATTTCGACATTGAAATTGATTAAACATTTGATTTTTGTTATTAAATTGATTCTGATTTGGGTTTGCAAAATGTTGTTGAGTGCCTGAATGAAAGCGGGTTTCTCCTCTAAGTCTTAGCAATTTATTAAGTTTAAAACAGTTTGATACAACATGACCATTTTTCCACAAGATGAACAAGTGCTTACATTGTCTTGAACCATATTAATTTTTGTTGTTTCTGCAAAATTTTTAAGATGGGCATTATATTCAATATTATTCTCACTTTTTCGTAGTTCACGTTGTAATAACAATCTTCTTTCTATTTCTATAGCTTTATTAACTATCCTTTGAAATGTATCAGCTGTTCTAATTCGTAATTCTATTTCTTGTGTAAGTCCTCGCGAAAATCCGTTGCATTTATCCGTTCACGACGGCCTATGCACCAAAAATAATGATGTATCTAAATTAAACTACTGTCGCATTTATCCGTTCACGACGGCCGATGCACCAAAAATAATGAGGTATGTTATGTCTAACCTTATTATTATATTCCCTATTTTTTCTCGATTTAACTTTAATTTAGAAAAATTAAAGTTGGGACGAGGTTGGATAAATGACAAGAATAAATTTATTTGAACACAGTATATTTAAAAGATCAAAATTATGGAAAGATGAAATGAGCACTAGCTTTCTAAAAACGAGTCTTAAGTGGTTTCTCTGTTTACCTTAGAAAAGCAAGTTTTTGGTCCTGGCTGGCGCCGATGGGAAACAATGCCAATTGTGCGTTAATCGGTTACTAAATGGTACAGGTGGAAGATTTACGACACTCGTAAATCAGGCAGTTGAATGGTTTTCTTTCAGCTTTTGTCGTCACTCGAACAATCTTTCAAACACCAAATACCCCTATACTGGGGTTGCGAGCACTATCACGAAGAGAACCACTTGTTACGATGAAAAAATTAAGACTGTAGTACAGGTGACTACTACTACTACTGACGATTACATTTTTAAGACTTCTGTAGTGCGGGTGACTACTTCTGATGACTTCAAATTTTAGACTCAAGATCGTTTGATAATCTAGCTCTTTTTATATCCAAACGAAAATGCCATTTGCCATGTGTTTGAGATATCGATGCCTTTTACCATGTATTTGGAACTTCGATGCCATTTGCCATGTATTTTGAATTTCGATGCCATTTGCCATGTGTTTGAGAAACCCATTGTTAAAGAAACACTTGCGCTGACTCAGTCTCTAGGTCACACGTGCTCACAACTTCTTAGTCATATGTTTTTACAATTTAATATTATATTTTTATGTTGTTTGTTAATTATTTATAGTTATTATTAACAATTTGTTATTAACTTGTTATTACAATTTGTTATTTACAATTTGTTGTTAACTTGTTATTACAATTTGTTATTATTGCTTACATTATTATAACTTGTTGTTAATTATTATTACAATTTATCATTTTCTTATTATTAACTATTATTTGTTGTTATTTTGTTATTACAAATTATTATTAACTTGTTATTAATAATTGTTATTTTGTTATTACATTTAATTACTATTTTGTTACAATTAATCATTATTATTTGTTATTAATGTTACAATTATTTATTATTATTTTGATATTATTGTTATAATTAATTATTATTATTTATTGCTACAAATTGTTATTATCTTGTTATTATTAACTATTATTGTTGTTTTTTATTACTATCTTTTTATTATTATTACAATTGCATATTTTTGTTATTATTGTTATAATAATTACTACTATTTTGTTATTATAAGTGATTATTCGTTCTTACACATTATTATTGTTTAAATTTAATTATTATTTTATTATTCTTATTATTACTATTTTCATTATTTAATAATTGTTTATAATTGTTAATAATATGTTAATAACAACTATTTGTTGTTATTCCTATTATTATTATTATTATTACTATTATTATTAATAATATTGAAAAATACGTTATGATGACGTAACACAATCAAGGGTTATATATTTTTCTAAAAATGTGGTTAATTGATAAAACAAATGAACGAATCGACGAATTTGCAATTTATATCCTTTGAAAAATTTAGAGAGCAAGAGAAATTATTTTTATACAATTTGAAAAAAATACCAAATATTTGTTAATGATTTTGGTTTAGAATTAAAAAGTAGGATTTTTACTACATATTGGTTAACTGACAATTCTCAAAAAAAATTTCTCTTTAATTGGCATTGACTTGAACTCAAGATTTCAAAAATTAAATTTTCACAAAAAATCTCTTACTTTAACCCATTAAGGACCAAACGGACGAAATATTAGTGTTGAATTCGAGGAGTTTTCTTTATATGAAAAGGATCCTTAAAAAAACTAATATATACCATACCTAATGTAAAATTTATCGCTCGTTCAGATTCCGTTGTCAAAATTTGTTTATAACAATTATGAAAAAAGTTATGATTAATTTATTAAAAAAACACTATTTTTCGAGAAAAAAAAATCATTTAATGGATATTTTCACACAGAAAAATTAAGGATATTGTCTCAAGAGCTCAAAATATCGCGTCCATGGACCCTCAGCTCTCGAGACAATATCCTTAATTTTTCTGTGTGAAAATATCCATTAAATGAATTTTTTTTCTCGAAAAATAGTGTTTTTTTAATAAATTAATCATAACTTTTTTCATAATTGTTATAAACAAATTTTGACAACGGAATCTGAACGAGCGATAAATTTTACATTAGGTATGGTATATATTAGTTTTTTAAGGATCCTTTTCATATAAAGAAAACTCCTGGAATTCAACACTAATATTTCGTCCGTTTGGTCCTTAATTTGTTAAAGGACTATATGTGGACGTCCACATGAAAAGGGCCCATTTTGTCGGTTCTAGTTTTCGAGTTATTTGCAATTTAATACTTTTTTTAGAAAAACCTTAATTTTTTTTTATTTTTTATTATCAATCTACATGTTTTGACAAGTCAAATCATTAGGTTTTCATTAATTTATTGTTAATTTAAGTGTTTAACTTTATTGGTTCTTTAGAAAAAGAAAAGGGCCCATTTTGTCGGTCCTTTGCAAAAATATTCCGTATTTTTGAAATGGAGGGTCAAAAAAATTAAATCCTCTTTATTTGTCATCTTTTAAGTACCCTGAACTCAAAACAATTATTATCTGAATAACTTCCGAGAAGAACCAGAGATATTAATGTTAGAGTCATTAATTACGTATTCGTAGATGTAAAAAATGTCGATATTTCGTCAAAACTTCATAATAAAACCTGTTAAAGATTTTTTAATAAGTTTAATTTCTATTCTTTACCTTTAAATGACACAATAAAATTGTTCCCAATCATTAATCTTGTAAAAAAATGGTTTATTAATAAGAAAATCGTCTTTTTTAGAAAAGGGTCCATTTTGTCGGTTTTATGTATTTTCAAAATTAAGGGGGGGGTGGTTTTAAAAATTTGAAACCTATTGGTTTTTCATCTCTAAGGTGCCCTGGACTGAAAACAATTATTATCTGAATAACTTCCCAGAAGAACCAGAGATACCACAATTAATAGGTATCACAATCTTTAATTCCGTTTTTCTCGAAATGAGGTATTTGTTACTATAAACTTTAAAATTCTGTAACTCATCGAATTTTTTACCAAAAAAGTTATATGACCACTCAAAATTTTCGTAATTTTGCAAGGAATTCGCCCATATAGATAAGTCCAATAGTGCCAAAATGGGCCCTTTTCATGTGGACGTCGACATATTTACACATTTACATGATGAAATTGTTTATATCTTCGCCCATTTGTCTCTAAATTTATTAAACTTTAAAATGACCCTAATTTGATAGCTTTTACATCAATTTTTACTAAAATATTTGAGTTTCATGTAAAGCGAGCATTCAAATGTAGTCAGTCCAAATGTACTGAAACTTTACGGCCCGAGTGTACGTATTTAATATTTTTCTATAAAGAACGAGGAAAAAATGTTTAACAGATTTTAATATGTCTTACGCAATTTTCACGTAGAATTGATCATACTATATTAACAAATTTTCTAAAATTTTATCATTCATATTTTTCTGGGGATTATTTTTAATGTTTATAATTTCATTTTCAGAATCCGCAGTAAAGTGCACTAATTTTAATGTTTTTAATTTTTTAAATAATTTTTAATTTATTGTTAATTAATTAATCATTTTTAATTATTTCAATTTTTTTAATGTTTATAATTTCATTTTCAGAATCCGCAGTAAAGTGCACTAATTTTGATGGCCCTGCCAACAAAGAAAGTTTTAAAAGCCATATGCAAGAGGTGATGAGGCACACGAAGCAGAGGTACCGAAAGCATTTGAGGAAGAATATTCGAGATGAAGTTTATGATGATGACGACGACGACGAAGAAAGTATTGAAAGAAGAATTGCCGAATTAGAAGCTGATAATGATGACAATGAAATTGAAGGAGAAGAATCATTCAATGACGACGAAACAGATGACAGTTCCTTTGATATTTGAATATTTTGTTTGTTTTTAAATTTTATAATTTTTTATTTAAATTCTATTTTTTATGTAAAGTATATTTTTATACTATAAAATAGTAATAATGCGTTATATGCAAAATAAAAAATTTCAATTTAAGTGTTCTCAATATTGTTTGTATTAATTAATGTGTATATTAAAGTTGTAATGCACATTTGATATTTGTTTATTATTTATTTTATTGAATTAAATTAACAAATAATAATTTTCCCCTACGATTGCGATTAGCATTCGTTGCTAGGTACGTGCGATCATCATGACGTGCGATTCATATGCGACGCATATGAGGACGCACCTTCGTGGTCCAGTGCGTGGTCCACTGTGCCTGGCACAGTGCGCGCACTTTGCTATCTGGGATGAGGCTAGGAGTGCATAGTGGTAGCGTGACGGCTTCTAGTGCGTGCAACCCGGGTTCAATTCCTCCGACAGTGGAAAATTTTCTGTTAAGGTATATTTGTTTTATTTGTGTTAAGTATTAATTAAATGTAAAATAAATGTAAAATAACAATTATTTAATTATTTAATTAAAAAAATATAACTGCTAATTAATTAACCCAAGTAGCACGTAATATTACTGGAATGTTGCAACAATGTTACATGTAATGTTAGTAACATTACAGTGTAACATTGAAGTAATATTAAACGGATAAAACACCATTCTAGAGCCCTAAAAAAGGCCTAACTTTAACCATTTTTTTAGGAGTATGCAGAAAATAATTGAATTTCTCTCGTTTGGGCTTTATTAGCATATATTCAAGTATATAAAAAAAATTATTTTTAAATGTAGATACAAAATGGCGGCTTTTAAGGAAATTTTTGGAATCACCTTTTTTAAGGGGGCCTCTGCGGGCGACCGCAATTCGTGGAACTCGTGATATCTCAAACAAAATCAATAACGAGGTCTTAATCTACATAGGATTAGCTAGTAAAGTACGTATGATTATAGCTTTATATTAATTTTTCGCAAAATGGCAGAGTTTTTAAAAAAATGTTCAATTTTTGACCCACAAATTAAGCATTTAATTGTTTATAAAAAAAGTTGCAAAAATAAAAAATCGTACGTACTTGTCTAGATTATATTACTGTGAAGCTACAGTTAAAATTACAGGTCGATATGTGTTATAGTTTTCGAATACCATGGTGGCCCGATTTGAAAAATGTAGTTTCGAGAAAAAGCCATTTAAAGTTTTAAGTGTGATGCTGCTTTTTAGCTGACTGACTCACACATACAGCAGTATTGATGAAAGAGCACTTCCTAGCGACCTTTTGGAGAACTTTTAGAGCCCTCAGGCCCTGTTGGTACATTAGTGCCAACAGTGCCAATTAGGGTAAGACTCGTAGAAAGGGGACACAAGGAACTCCGCCGCGACAGGTAGACAATGCGCACATCGAACCCTCAGACACTATACCGATTAGAAAGGGAAAAAATTATCTTTTCACTATTTTATCAATCGAATAATGTTTTTAGGACCCTAAAGTATACTTTAAGTAAAAAAATTCGATTTTTTGGAAATCATAGAGTGGTGTAACCCCTTAAATGTCCGCCCCAAGGTAGTATGTAATATTACAGTAATGTCACTATAACATTACAGTTACAGTAATGTTACGAAGAAAGATAGCAAAATTCCTTATTATAGTAATTTTATAAACTTTCTTTGTAACATTACAGTGACAGTGCAGTAACATTGCAGTAACATTACATGTAATATTACCTTGGTGCGGACATTTTAATATTACTGCAATGTTACTAACATTACATGTAACATTGCTGCAACATTCGAGTACTGTTACGTGCTACTTGGGAAATAATAAAAATGTTTGACCTTAGTTTTAGAAAAGATGAGATGGGGTTAAGAGGGGAAGATATATAACTCTTTTTGTGAAAAATTTTTTAAATTGTTATAAACAATAATAGTTAACAAATTTTAGTTAACAAGTGATTAGTTTGCATGTAATGTATTGTAATTTAATTCAAAAGAATTTATCTTAAGTAGAAATTAGTTTCCTCAATGATATAATGAAATATATAATATATGAATTAACCCTGTAAAGTCAAGTGGTCAGTTTTACGCAGTTCTCTTGTTATCAGAAAGCACAGGAACCGTCTATCTAATAATTCTATTACCCAGTTAATGTGTCTTAATTCGTTGAATAATTGTTCTCTTACTTTGAAAATTGATTCATTGATTGAAAAAAGTTAAACGAAAATGTTTTGAGCAATGTTCTGGCTCCTATTTGTCAATTTGTAATAAAATTGTTTATATTTGAAAATTCTACTGCATGAATTTATTATTTTTTTTCAATATAATAGCTTAATTAAAATTAAATATCCGACCATTATTCAAAAATCAAATATTGTTAAATTTTTACTCTTGCTTCGACATAAGTGTTGATTAGAATCATATGCCAATTTAATTAAATATAATTGTTAAATTTATTTAAATATTTAATTAATGTAGACCAATTGTATTCGCTATAATTTTCCTGTAATCTGTACTTAAAACTAAAGGTCCCTACCGAATTTCAGCTCACTAGGTTGTGATTTGCGTGGTTGGGACGCACACACGAGTGATTTCATAAGGGTTCTGTCAGTACACCTATGTTGTACGGAACCCTAAAAATGAGATATATTTATTAAATAAACCAATTTAAGTAGGGGAGTGCTGTTAGGTTTGGACATAGTTTTGAATTTTCTTCATTACTTCCCCTGCACTGCGAATTTCACGTTTTCGCGTATATTGTTGGAAAGATCAACTCAAATGCAATGTTTTTGCTGTACAGTGCAAAAAAATTCAGCCAAAAGTTTCAGAGTTATAAGCAATTTAAAAAAAATAATGTTGTAAGTGTTGAACATGGGTGTAAGAGTTGAGCCACTGTAGAAAATCAATGAAATATTTAGGTAAATGGTTAAGAATGTCCTTCAAATAATAGAATGACACTTGAAAATGAGGAAAGGAACCATGAAATTAAAATAAAATCCTATAATATTGTTCCTTTTTACATATCATTAGATATTTTATTTCTTAAGAATGAAATCAAAAAATTTTAAATTAAAACAATAAAAAAAGATTATCGAAAAATTTGTTTTCCTCTTTTTTCGTTAGAAATAAAGTTTTTGACACCTCCTTAAGTCAAAAAATAAATTTCTGTTGCAAGTACGCTTCGTAATTGCAAAATTTTGGGCGGATCAACCCTTACGACACCGCCTGGCTCAACGCTTACTCACGCGTCGTTTTGCGACATATCACACAGAACCCAAACGCGTCACACAAAACCCTAAATTTCTTTTCACATTTTCGTATAACATCTTAAGAAACAATTTCAATAAATTTACTTTGTCTTTGGCATATTTCTTCTACATTTACTTTTTTTGACACCACAAAAAAGTTTCTGTTGAGCGTATAACAATGACTTGCAAAAAACAGAAGTATACGTTCGTATACTTGATTTAAACTCATGTGAAAAGTTGACTTGCATTAGTAGCAAGAATTTAAGTATAAAAACAGATAGCGCTAGTGTGATAAAACAAAATAAACGCGATGGTTTAACCCTAACTCCTGTTCAACCCTAACAGCACTCCCCTATTATTATGAAAGAACAAAGTTTTTTGATGAAGAGGAACCAAAGTTAACTAATTGTTAACTAATATTGTTTATAACAGTTTACATAAATTATTTCATCATTTGCTACTTAATGGGAGATTATATTATAGTAAGTTAAACTGATTTAAGACTTGAATAGCAACGGAATAAAACAAAAAAGGTTCATTTTTAAAGTAAAGTATATATAATTAATTTGTTAACTTTGATTTAAAAAAAATAGAATCAATTCAATATTCTCAGGTTTACTTGGAGAGAAATGTTGAAAAATAAATCTTGAACTTAAAACAAAAAACACTCAAATCCATTAAAAATTATAGGCTGTAGGGTAAAAATGGGTATTATCGCAGTAATTTGTATTTTAATGAATATTTCAAATAATATAAAAAAATTTTGAGACTACAAAATCACTCCTTGAACCTGACAACTAAGACATTATAATATGCATCATATTTTTGATTATTTTTCTAGTAATCAATTTATTAAAAATGTTTTAAAATTGGTTGTCTGAAAAAAGTTCAAAATGGCTCACCTTGGTTTGAGATTCAACTCTGCAGTGGTGTCAAATATTATTGTTTTTATATTATATGAAACTCTAAGAGATAATTCTTTTTTTATATTTTGGTAAATTTATTGTTATTCTTCATAAGAAAAATTGTTTAGTTAAAAAAAACTGATTTTTATTAAATATTAACAGTCTAGATAATGAAGACATCTTTTTTCTAACATGTAGGTATTTTCAAGGCTCCTATCATAACCCTTGAAAGTAAGGTTAGCAGTGTGTCTCTAAAGTTTAAAACGTTGAAATTATAGCCTATATTATTTTTGCTTGTTTTAATTTATATTTTAATAAAAGTACCTTGTATATATATATGTATAAAAAAATAATTTTCAACTAAATAAACGTTAAATTAACATTGGTTTTCCATTTTGCACAGTAACTGTGAAACACATTTAGACACAACAAAAATACGTTTATTCGAACGTTCAGAATTTTAGTAAATCTTATAACAGTTATAAAATACATGCTAGAAAATAAAGAGCAATGGGAGGGATAAGAAAATTAAAATCAAAGTGAGATCTGTATACTTAAGAAAAAAATTTTAATAGGTGGTAAAAAATGTGCAATAGTGTCAAAAGAAAATTGACTATACGTTAGAAATGTTTGATAATAGTTGCTTTAGCATAACACAGGCCGACAAATTTTAATCAACTGCATGTTGCCTAAAATATTACTGCCGATTCTTACAGGATTTTGTCCGTAGAATACGAATCTGACCTTGAAAATATTGGATTGGCTCTAGTTTTTAATCAATTTACGTTTCAATATACAAAATATGCATTTTTAGCATTTTTTGAATGAATGTACAACAATACACCGAATCAGTAAATCTGTCCGCATAGCACAAAATAAAAGTTTAAACACTGCTCTTGAATATCCAAAAACAAAAAATGTAATTTATGTACACTTTAACCTGTAATGTCAAAAGAGACATTCGCTGTTCCACAAGCATATTGAAAACAACAGTACTTTTGACCATGTAAGGTAATTTAAATAACAATTAGTCTCTCTAGGGGTTTTTATGGTCGCTGCTTACTGATATGTATTTAGATTTTAATATTCAAAATGGCGAATCCAATATGGCAGAATTTTTTTTAAATTTTAAATTTTTATCATAAAAGGCGTAAATTATCTTTAAAAATTTGGTCCGCCACTTGTAATTTTTATATTTCATAGCAGATTTGTAACTAGCGATTATAAAAACGCCAGAGACACTAATTTTTACTTGAATTACCTTACATGGTCAAAAGTAATATTCATTTTGATACGTTTATAGAACAGCGTATGTTTTTTTGGACATTATAGGTTAAAGTGTACATAAATTACATTTTTTGTTTTTGGATATTCAAGAGCAGTGTTTAAGCTTTCAATTGGTGTTATGCGGACAAATTTACTGTTTCTGTGTATTGTTGTACAATCATTCAAAAAATGCCAAAAATGCATATTTTGTATAATGAAACGTAAATTGATTAAAAACTGGAGCCAATCCAATATTTTCAAGGTCAAATTCGTATTCTATAGACAAAATCCTATAAAAATCAGCTTCTATTGGTTAGGCCACAAAATTTTGTTGGCCTGTGTAATTCATTAGAGTATTATATTATATTATGGGAATAATTAAATAATTATAATAAAACCAAGTATCCTTTATTCTTGTGATACTAGTTTACTATTATTTAAATTCGTCCATTTACTATAATGCATACAATTTTTTAATTCAAATTCTTGGGATATTTATATTTTTATTTTTAAAAACTATTATTATTCCTTTTAATTTTTTACATTATATTTTAATTACCTATCTACTACAAAAATCCAAAAAGCAATAAATAAATTATCCGCGATATTTGACACGCGAAAATACCCTCAAGTCATACTAAGCCCCGCAAGATTACAAGCATATGAGTCTTCTATTTAAATATTAAAACTATTTTCTACAACATTGTAAATTTTTTTTAAAGGAAAAAAAGCTTTAATATTTATTTAAAATAAAAAATATAAACTATATATATTCATTTATAATTTTTAAACCACTTGGAAGTAAGACTTATACAAAATTCCTCGATAATACCCACATTTTTAAAATGTGGAGATTTTTAAAAAATTAATTGTAAAAAATCCCACTATGAGGCATGCACGTGATTTTTGAAACAATTTTTTAACTTAATAAACGCATCAGGCCCACTCCACGTGTTCTTGCAAAATCTTCCGAACTTTATAATGTATAAATAAATTTTTAAAAAATAAAAAAATTGTGTCCAAAATTTAAAAAAATTAATTTGTTTATAAAAAAAATTTTAATAAAAAATGTTAAAAAATCTTTATTTAACATTTTTTAAAAGTTCAAAGAAAAATAAAACTTGCATTCTTTGACAACTTTCTTCTAAACTCAATATTTTCAGACTGATAGGCTACTGAAAGTAGGTCTACGTTTACAAACCAAAAATTTTGAAAATTCATCACTCAAAAATTTGGCATCCAAATAAAAATAATAAATACGTATCTGTTTTTTTCAATAAAGAATAGAAAAAAAATATTTTTGGCTAATTTTAAGAGGTTATAAGTAAAGAGCCCCGGCAAAAAATGCCCCTTTTTCGTACCTCGAATTTTGAAACTTTTTTTTATGCCAAATGGTTGCATATGATGACCCAATAATCCCTGCAAAATTTCAAGATGAGCATGTGCCCCCTTTCCGAAATACAGGGGGTCAAAGGGGGTCATGTCCAAAAATAGAATATGCAATATAATCGAATAATAATGTTAAAAAAAATCAGACAAAATGGTACCCTTAAGATTTTCGTCTGCTGATTACGAATCTAAAGTCCGTTTTTAAAAATTCAAAATGGCGTACCCAATATGGGGGACGACATTTTTGAAAATCGTTCCAATTGATTTGAAACTTGTTACTCGAGGGTTTTTGGGGTCGCTGATTACGAATATGACGTCCGTTTTCAAAAATTCAAAATGGCGGATCCAATATGGCGGACGACATTTTTGAAAATCGATCCAATTGACTTGAAACTTGTTACTCGGGGGTTTTTGGGTCTCTGATTACGAATATGACGTCCGTTTTCAAAAATTCAAAATGGCGGATCCAATATGGCGGGCGACATTTTTGAAAATCGTTCTAATTGATTTGAAACTTGTTACTCGAGGGTTTTTGGGGTCGCTGATTACGAATGTGATGTCCGTTTTCAAAAATTCAAAATGTCGGATCTAATATAACGAATAAAGGCAAGGTTCAAGGCTAAATTCAGCTTGCAAAGGCCAGATGTAATAATTTTGAAACCATCTAAAGTAAGATGTAATATTCCAACCAACAAAGGTAAGATGAAGTTATCCAACCAATAAAGGCAAGATGTAATTAACAACCCGATCAGCAAAGATAAGAGATAATAATCCAACCAACAAAGGTAAGATGAAGTTATCCAACCAATGAAGGCAAGATGTAATCAACAACCCGATCAGCAAAGATATGAGATAATAATCCAACCAACAAAGGTAAGATGAAGTTATCCAACCTATGAAGGCAAGATGTAATCGACAACCCGATCAACGAAGATAAGAGATAATAATCCAACCAACAAAGGTAAGATGAAGTTATCCAACCTATGAAGGCAAGATGTAATCGACAACCCGATCAACAAAGATAAGGGATTAGAATCCAACCAACAAAGGTAAGATGAAGTTATCCAACCAATGAAGGCAAGATGTAATCAACAACCCGATCAGCAAAGATAAGAGATAATAATCCAACCAACAAAGGTAAGATGAAGTTATCCAACCTATGAAGGCAAGATGTAATCGACAACCCGATCAACAAAGATAAGGGATTAGAATCCAACCAACAAAGGTAAGATGAAGTTATCCAACCAATGAAGGCAAGATGTAATCAACAACCCGATTAGCAAAGATAAGAGATAATAATCCAACCAACAAAGGTAAAATGAAGTTATCCAACCAATGAAGGCAAGATGTCGTCCGCCATATTGGATCCGCTATTTTGAATTTTTAAAAACGGACATCATATTCGTAATCAGAGACCCCAAAAACCTCCGAGTAACAAGTTTCAAGTCAATTGGATCGATTTTCAAAATTGTCGTCCGCCATATTGGATCCGCCATTTTGAAATTTGAAAACGGACGTCATATTCGTAATCGGCGACCCCAAAAACCCCCGAGTAACGATTTTTAAGTAAATTGGATCGATTTTTAAAAATGTCGTCCGCCATATTGGGTCCGCCATTTTGAAGTTTTAAAAACGGACTTTAGATTCGTAATCAGCAAATTAAATTATTGTATTAGAACTTATGGTAATTTCATACTTTATAAAGCAAACAAAAAAGACAAGAAATATTTCAGAATTTTTTTATGAATTCTACTCTCTAAATTTGAATCAGTGGAATTCACTAGAAAATAGTTATAAGTATACCATTTTTAGTGGTTTTCCAGTAAATTTTAACTGATTACCAGTATTAAAAACTTATTTTTTTGCAGTACAATATTCAGAAAACAATGGCCATGGATACCTACTAATTAACACAGTTAGTGTTTTCTAGTGATTAAATTCGTTGAGATGAACTAATCCCTAGTAAACAAATCCTCTTATTTAAATGAGGCAAATACACAACTATACCAAATAGTCAAATTCCAGTAAATCAGATGGCTTGTATAGATATAAGTGTTTATCTGTGTGAGTGTGCGAGGGGAAATCAATTTCTCGAGTGTTTCAACTTGGAAGGAATTGAATTCCTTCTTTCATGGGCAATTTCTCGAGGAAATAGATATAACGTTAAATTAAAAATGTTAGATGTGTGGAGGATGCGTGTGGAAGATCCACAAATCCCACAACAAGTTGAAACCATGTAACGTCCGGAATAGATATATCGAGGCATATACTCACCAAGGCGGTAATCGCTGCAAGCACGATCCAGCTGAGCCGCCAATAGCTGCACAGTAAACATCCGAAGTTCATTTGCATTTCCGTGATGTTATGTAGAAATTTGTTGCATCCGTAGAACCACGATGCAAGTACGTACAACCTCCCTACAAAACCGATCAATAGCATGGCCCAGGAAGCTGTGTTCCAGTCTATCAGAGAGAACAGGTAAATTCCCCCATCGAAAACCATAGGTATTGCCAGTAACCAGCACGTTGCGTTGCGTACATATTCCCAAAATCACATAAGTCTTGTATTTTCCTCGCATGCATACATATACATGTAGAGAGAATCCGGACGGGAACGTCTAGCACAACTGCGGTGCTAATTGTTTGTATTCCTGGAAACTAAAATGATAAACAATCCTTTGAGATATGCTTAATGTACCGCGTGCATATAAATCATGTCAATGAATCTCGGCACAAAAGAACATATCCTGCATATCAAAGTCACGTCAATAACATTCGCTTAATCGGCAAAGAGAGAGAATTTTCGACATAAATTTCCAATCGATATTCGTTGACTGATTAATCGAAAACCGGATGATATCCATAGAGAAAAATGTGTTTTGCTTTAAAAAAGCATTCTCGTTTGCATTTCATTTTTAAATTTACATTTTTAAAATAGTCTTTTTGGCAAATTCAAATATACGAAATTCTCATTACTTTTTTCCTTTTTTGATGAACTTTCTCATTCCCAATATTCGATTTATCAAGTCTAAATAATGTGTCATTTCACGGTGATGAAGGGACCTGCTTCCTAAAAATTTTTGCATTGTTGCTTCAAAAATTTAATTTTGCTTTTCCCCAATTTCCAGACAAAATTTTAACAGTTTCTCTGACTCTATGGAATATTCTGATTTAATCTAAAAATGATAAGATACTATAAAAAAGTTAAAATACTTTTATTTGGCAATTCCTTTAACTATAAAATTATTCAAAAACATCAATAACTTATTTTGTAGTTAAATATTAAATCATCATTATTTTTCCAAAGAAATTAAGATTATCAAACATTTGAAATTCAATAACTTATATTAATTAAAAATGACCGAGTGCTAAAATCATTATTTTATATTATAAGAATATTGTTAAAGAAACTTTTTCAAAATTATTTTCATCTTTTCAATTCTATAATTATCTACAAATTTTTACTTCTAATTCTTATCATGATAGTTTAGTTTAGGATTTAATTTGTGGTTTATTAATTTAAAACATTATACTTTATGAAGCTAAAAAATATGTAGATGAGGCATTCCATTTCAAAACAACACCCTTTATAAACAATTGCCATCGTAAAGCAATTTTCAAATAATTATTTCTCCTATGTATTGGATTCAAACTTTATTTACTATTAGTGTTTTAAAAAGAAAAATTTCTCAACTTTACGATAGTATAAAATTCTTTTTAACCCTTTAACGCCCAAATGGACTAAATTTTGGCATGAAGTTTGAGGACCTATTTTGGTACTTAAAAATCAATAGAAAAATTCACGAATCATCATTTATTATGTTTTCATATGCGCTCTATCAAATGGCGTTAAAAAAACAAAAATTTATAAACAAAAAACTTATTAATGTTTTTTTTTAAAGTTCGATTTTTTCCAATTTTTGTTTAATATTCAATTTTTTCTACTATGAAATAGCGTGAAAATAACGTGAAATAGATATATATCCTAAAAGATAGGACTATAGAGAAAATTAAAATGGCGGCTCAAAAAATTAAGTTTGCAGTTCAAATTTTATTCCAAATTTGATTCGAAAGTACGAAATTGTTTAAAGTGTTTAGATCGGCTTAAAATTTTTAGGGGTCGCTGATCACCATTCTGAAGTCCAATTTTCAAAAATCAAAATGGCGGATCCAATATAGAGGACAAATTTAAAAAAAACTCATCAAATGTGCTTGAAACTTGTTACTCGGGGGTTTTTGGGGCGCGGGTCACGAATCTAATAAGTCTTTGAAAATTTGGCGGCTATATTGAATCCGCCATTTTGAAAATCGGATTTCAGATTCATAATTAGCGACCCGAAAAACCCCTGAGTAACAAGTATCAAGCAAATTTAATGAATTTAAAAAAATGTATATTTATATTATAGGGGAGACCGGGGCTAAACCGGACGGATTTGGTCTTTGACCAGAAAACTCATACAAAAACATACTTTTTGCTAAAGTGTAATATACCATTTTAAAGTTTGTACTTTTACCTACAAATCGCACTTGTTCGATTTAAAAAAAGTACAATAGCTTTAGAGATATATTGCTTCGAAGGTAACTACCTCAAAAACGAAAATCCGAAAATCGGTGGGGCTAAACCGGACACCCCATGGGGCTAAATCGAACACGGCCAATTAATTAAAGAATGAGATACAAATTTTCTTTTTTTTTGGTAAAAAAGTCAAATCAATTCTTCTTTTATTTATATATTATTTATATATATATATTTATTTATATATATAGAGAATTCTTAAAGGTAAGTTTTATTATTATTGGTATAATTATAAATATGTAAATTAATTATATTTATTGAAAAAAATAATCGTTTTTAGGGGTCATCGGGGGGAGTCTATATTACCAAAAATATATATCACATGCTTTACGGACAATCCCTTATAAAAATGTAATTTAAACAAATTTTGTAGAATCTTTGTATAAAGGTGTACTTTTTTATAAAAAATTAAGAAAAAATTATAGCAAGCCTTATTTAAATTAACCAACCACTTAACAATGTAGTCTAAATAAGGTTTTTATGCCACAAATATGTTAAATTTTGTTTTTGTAACATTAACCTGTAAAATTTAATTTTACACGTAGAAAACTGTAAACTTACGCACTTGTATCATAAGTAAGTATTGTATTGGAAAATATTTCTCATTTCAAAAATAAACAAATTATAAATAATTATTTAATAAAAAATATTAAGTCTGGACCTATGGAACTAAAATATTCATAACTTTGTCAATTTTGCTTCCATTGACTTGAGATTTTAACCTAATATTCTGGAGATATTATGCATTCATTAAAAATTTTCAAACCTTACCCCCCTTAAAAGTAAATTTTCATAAACATATAATGAACTCAAAAGTTTTAATTATTGTTTAATTTTTCTTGAAAAATATGTGACGCGTTGCAAAGAAAAACACCTAAGAAGCATAATGAAAATTTTACAGGAGGAGGAAAAAAAGAAAAAGAAAATCAACTTATAGCACGAATTGCTCTTTTTAAAATTGTTATTAAGAAAGTATTTGAGTTAAGTATTTGTTAACAATTAATTTTGACTTCAGATAATTAAAAAGTAATCTTTAATTTATCTGAAGTAATCATAATCTGAAAATCGTTTTTTTGCTTCTTAGGTGCTTTTCTTCGCGACGCGTCACATATACATTATTTATTCTCCTTGACCACATGGTTTGAGGATCCCCATACATATTTTTATAATAAACTTAAATTTATTTACGAAGAATCCATTACTATTCCAAATTTATATTTATATAGTTTTATTTAAAAAATGTAAAATTTACAATAAGAATAACAAAATTTTTTTTCTAACAAACCATAAATGTATGAAAATGATAGATGAGGATTAATTTTATAAAAAATATAATTAAAAATGTCCTTTTTTTGAAAACATTTCTTACCATTTAAAAGAACGTAAATAGTATATTAAGCAACAAGGTACGTAAAGGTAGCCATTTATTTACGGTGATTTTTGTGACACGAGTGGAGGTCGAGGGCGCCGTAGGCGCCCTGAGACCGTAACGAGTGGCACAAAAATCATCGTAAATAAATTAACAGCCTTTAAGTCCCGTGTTACTTACGATATTTTTTATTCCAAAGGCCCAAAAGTGGCGATTTCAGATAGCAGACGACAGGGAGTAAAAGTCATTCACTTGTTCGACTTGCATGAAAATAGCGGCCTTTTTTTCCCATGAGCAAAATAACGCATGGGACCATAGCTGTTTTTTTGCCCATGGGAAAAAAAAGTCGCCATTTTCATTCAAGTTGACAAATGAATGGCTTTTAGTTCCTGTCGGCTGCTATCTAAAAGCGACTATTTTGTGCCTAAGGTATGAAAAAAATCTTTACAGCTTAAAATTTATTAATATTTATCAGAATAAAAATAATTAGAATTCATAAGTATTATTTTAAATTTCAAATATTCAATTATTATTTTATGTGTTTTTTAATAAATAATTTAATATTTTAGAATTTTTTTACAATTACATTACATATACAATTTACCATAGTTTAAGATTATATAATGAATTATTATATTGGGTACCTTTTAGAAAGAGAATGAAAATTCAGCAAACCACTAAAAAGTATTTGAATATGCTTTTCACCTTTTTGAATTGGAATAATATTATCAAGACTATATAAATATAAAGTACTTTGCATATTAAAAACAGAATTTGAAACATTTTTTAACAATTTTGCAAATTCATGTATGTGATCATCCGTTAATCTTCATTCTCTATAATTTTAAAACCTGTTTTACTCAATGTAACACAACTTTCTTTGTTTGCCATAGTTTTTAAATTTATTAGTCTTATAGAACTCATGAACTCATGTAAATACTCATCAACTTTCGCATATATCTCATAAATCTCTTATATTGCTCATAGATCTCATATATAACTCATAAATCTCATATATATATGGGGCATTTCATGTCAAGTGATCAAGCTGGAGAAAAATTTTTCTCCAATCGTAGCAAAACTTGGGGCTTTTGTAGTACTCTAGAATGTTTAAACAATAAAAAAAAGAATTTTCTCCTAAACGGAGCTAAAAACCGGGTTTAGAGCGCCCCGGTGAGTAGAAAACCCTTTTTTTCAATGTTTAAACATTCTAGTCCCACTTTTTCATTTATATGTCCTTTTAGAAAAAAACCTCAGCTTTCGTTAAAAAAAAATAAATAAATAAAATTGGGTCTTTCTCCCCCAAAAATTGAAATTTATTTTTAATTTTGATTTTTTTGGGTCAAAAAATATTTTTTTAAAATGCTTATTTCCAATCGAAAGAGCATGAAAAAACCTTTCCAAAATGTACTTTGTCAAATTTTTATGTTTAATTGTTTAAGAGTAAAAAATTATTTAAATAAACATTGCACCAAAAGACCCCTTGATCACTTGACGCGAAATCCCTTATATATATATATATATATATATATCAGAATTCTCATATGTAATTCATAAATCTCATAAGAAATTACTCATATTTGCATGTAAATATAAGCATAAAATAACAAAAATATATAATTATATTCACTAGGAATCACAAATTTCAACTTAAGCAAAAATCACTACGTCTCACACTTTGCACCTGAAACGTCTATTAACAGGAACATAAAAATAAATTTATAAAAATAACTTCTAAAACACCATTTTTTCAAAATATATTACACTTTAAACTTTAATCACAAAAAAATTAACAAATTGATATGATTTAGTTCACTACGTACCACAAATGGCACCTTAAACAGAAATTACAGTTTTCATGTAAGAAACTGTATAAAGAAAAGAACTTGAAGAATTCACTAATTATAACAAATTACACTTTAAACGTAAATCACAAAAAACGAACAACAAAATATCATTAAATGCACTGCATATTACAAATTGCACTTAAAGCAAACTACAATTTTTATTGTTATAAGAAATAACTTGTAATTAAATTATAAGTTACAAGATTTTGTAATTAAACTACAAAATCGCAAAAAATGTTTCCATTAAATAATTAGGAAATTTTTCACTTGAAGAACTTTCACGGGATAGTCCCGTGAGGGGAAGCAGCATACCCCCACCATGCGGCACACCGAGTCGAAACTGAGTCCCGAGCGACCCTCGCAGCGGGGGCTCTAGGACCCTCAACCCTCATTAAGGAAAACTCTTAATGACTTTTTATATAAAAATATAAATTATTTAAATATTAACATTTTTAATTTTTTATTAACATATTCAAATTCCTTATTTTCTCACGATTTCATACATATGTTGTAATACAAAAAAATGTTAAAATTTAACAAATTCATTATTTTTATCAATTTAATTGGAGTATTTTAAGCAAATACCTTTAAAAAAGAATTTTTTTTAAACGTTGGAGGGGGGTTGGTTCTGGGTTTGGTACCTTTTAACCTACATTTTGACAACTGTCAGTCTGTTTGTGACTTTAAACCTGTCGAGATGGATCCTAACTAGGATAAAAATTCTATAAAAAAGATTTTTTTTTTGTTGTAGGGGGGTTGGTTATGGGTTGGGTACCTTTTAGTACCAAGTAGAAAGTAAATTTCACTCCCATTCTAAATTAAAAAATAGCATTAAATTGATAAAAAAAAGAAATTTTTAAATTTTAACATTTTTTTGTATTACAACATATGTATGAAATCGTGAGAAAATAAGGAATTTGAATATGTTAATAAAAAATTAAAAATGTTAATATTTAAAAAATTTATATTTTTATATAAAAAGTCATTAAGAGTTTTCCTTAATGAGGGTTGAGGGTCCGAGAGCCCCCGCTGCGAGGGTCGCTCGGGACTCAGTTTCGACTTGGTGTGCCGCATGGTGGGGGTATGCTGCTTCCCCTCACGGGACTATCTTGGACATCGCCCCTTCGACTTGGTGTGCTGCATGGTGGGGATAAGCTGCTTCCCCTCACGGGACTAACTTGGACATCGCCCACTTTCATTTTACAGCCGAAATTCATATTAGAGATTCCCTTACCAGTAATAGCCCCCACTTATTTTTTTTCACACTGTCATAAAGAGATGGAAAATTATCTACCAATAAGGAAACATTACGCCCTTTGGTATTTTCGCTTAAATGTAAAAGTCCCCACTTTTAACTCCCCTACCACTCTTTTACTCACTCCTTCCATCTGTCACTGAAAATAAAGAAAACTATGATGCCCAAACGAAAAAAAGTAGGCGTTACTTTCTTAACTATTCGCCTCTCTCTCGCTCCTACTCTAAACTGAAAGAAAAGACGATACTTCCCTCTCTTACTCTGTATCGTGCTTTCTCTCTCATACTCTGACAGACAGAATGAATTTTGGAATACGAAGATTAATATAGTTGATTCTTTATTTATTTATAAAGTGGTTCTAAGCAAAGAATATAATATAAAATAGTTAATTAATATAAAATAAATTAAAGAATTCAAAGATTTGGTTGTTTTTAATCACGATGTCCGATTCAGCCCCACACCGTCATCCAATAATTAACCTGCAATATATTTTTTCTTCTTAATGTTTTTGATTAAACTTTTTTTCTACTAAACTCAGTACACCTTAAGCTAAAAGAAAAATGGCCGTATGATATTTGCACTTTAATTTTAACGATACAAAACCCAAAAAAATGAAGAAAATTTTTTTTTACTTTTACCTCCAGAAATGACATTTTCACATATTAACGGCAACTATTATTACAAGAAAATTGACACGTACCTAAAACCTCATGCAGCATATGCATCACGAAATTGCGCGTTCATAGGTTATTTACACGATTTGAAATTCTTCACGGTTTCGGAAATATTTGACTTGTCCGGTTTAGTCCCGGTCTCCCCTATTTATTACATCTTGAAATATTAGCTATATTTGATGAAAAAATATTGAGCTGAACAAAAGTTATGATTTCTTTTTAAATTAAAATTTTTTTTTTAATTTTTGCAGATTGGGATATATTTTTAAATTTATTAATAATATAAATGATTTTAAAGATATATATAATAACCCATGTGAAAGGAATTCGGAAACTTTCCGAAAGTGGTTTCCGGCAATTTGCCGAAAGCCATTTCCGAAAACTTTCCGGAACATTTCCGGAAATTATTTCTCTTCCAAAAGTTAATTTTTTCTGTAAAGTTTCCAAAAAATTTCCGGAAATGAAACTCATTTTGACAGGAGATATTTTTCCAGAAGATTATTTTCTTCCGCAAATAACCTGTGTACAAATTAATAGTGGAAGTTTGGATCCATCTTCGCTCCACCCCTGGAAATGTTATAGTCATCTAGCGCCATCCAAGGAGCGAGTCGATTCCGCTAGATTAAAACATAACCTCCAATTTCTCCGGCATAAAGTGTCAAAACGTGAAAAATACATAATAAGCATATTTCATTCGTGAATTTGTTATATATCCTAATTTCTAGAAATACCTATGTGGTAAAAAATCACAATTGTATGATTTTTTCTTTTCGTATTTGACCCAAAGAAAAATTCGGTTCAATAAAAAATAGTTCAGACGATTGAATGTTATATTTTTTTAAAATAGAAATTCAATCAAAGGATAAATCGGTTAGGTAAATATTCTGCATGACGAAAATTTGATTATATAAAAATTCAGGTTGGTAAAATTTCGGGCGAATGACAATTTTGTTAAATGAAAATTCGGGCTAGTAAAATTTCGATCGGACGCGAATTTGTCTTAATAAAAATTCAACTAAAGAAAATTTTGGTTAAACAATTTTTTCTGCTGCAACAACTAAACTTAAAAATTCTATTTTTTGTAAATTGTTAACTTTGAAATTTCTTGAATTTATTGATTAATTAATAAATAAAAAAAAATGTTCTACATTTATAGTAGAAATATATTATTCTATATTTGTATATACACATATATAAACAATTTAAACACACTTTTTGTAAAAAAAAATTTTCTCGAATCAGCTGGCCGTATTTCCTTTTCGTTAATATTATGGAATAAATAAATAGAAATAAAATTGATTAATGCATAAACATCATTACGTTGATATTCGACGATTTATTTTCCAACTTCTCAAATCAAATAATATGGTTAATTTTTAAATTCGCGAAAGAAAAAGTTTTGACAGATGAGGTTATATGTTTGCAATCTCGCACTGCGAGCCGATTGCAAGGACGGCGCGAGACGACAAAGGTGTTTGAAATGCTAGTAGCGCCATTACAGTGCAATGAAACACTAGCGTGGTTCCAGCCTAGCTCCACGAAATTTTTCTACACGGAAGCGAAACATAATCTAACCCTTCATTTTTCGAATCTTCATTATTCAAAAAGTATATTTAATATTTGAAATTTTTTTTCCCATAAAGATAAATCCATTTATTTCGTGTGTAAATTTGATTTAATTATTCCAGATTAAAAATTATAATTAAACCAAATTTAATGAATTTCCGAAAAGTTTCCGGAAATCTAATTCATTTTGACAGGAGATATTTTTCCGGAAGATTATTTTCTTCCGCAAATAAGCGAGACAATCTAACCTTTTAATTTTCGAATCTTCATTATTCAAAAAGTATATTTGATATTTGATAATTTTTTTTCTCATAAACATAAATCCATTTATTTTGTGTGTAAATTTGATTTCATTATTCCAGATTAAATAACTATAATTAAACCAAATTTAATTAATTTCCGGAAATCTAATTCATTTTGACAGGAGATTATTTTCTTTCGCAAATAAGCGATACAATCTAACCCTTCATTTTTCGAATCTTCATTGTTTAAAAAGTATAATTAATATTTGATATTTTTTCCCATAAACATAAATCCATTTATACTGTGTGTAAATTTGATTTAATTCTTCCAGATTAAAAAATTATAATTAAACCAAATTTAATTAATTTCCGGAAAGTTTCCGGAAATCTAATTCATTTTGACAGGAGATTATTTTCTTTCGCAAATAAGCGATACAATCTAACCCTTCATTTTTCGAATCTTCATTGTTTAAAAAGTATAATTAATATTTGATATTTTTTTCCCATAAACATAAATCCATTTATATTGTGTGTAAATTTGATTTAATTCTTCCAGATTAAAAAATTATAATTAAACCAAAATTAATTAATTTCCGGAAAGTTTCCGGAAATCTAAATTCATTTTGACAGGAGATATTTTTCCGAATGAGTATTTTCTTCCGCAAATAAGAGAGACAATATAACCTTTCGTTTTGCGGATCTTAATTATTCAAAAAGTATATTTAATATTTGATAATTTTTTTTCTCATAAACATAAATCCAATTATTTTGTGTGTAAATTTGATTTCATTATTCCAGATTAAAAATTATAATTAAACCAAATTTAATTAATTTCCGGAAAGTTTCTGGAAATTTAATTCATTTTGACAGGAGATTATTTTCTTTCGCAAATAAGCGATACAATCTAACCCTTCATTTTTTGAATCTTCATTGTTTAAAAAGTATAATTAATATTTGATATTTTTTCCCATAAACATAAATCCATTTATATTGTGTGTAAATTTGATTTAATTCTTCCAGATTAAAAATTTATAATTAAACCAAAATTAATTAATTTCCGGAAAATCTAATTCATTTTTACAGAAGATTATTTTCTTTCGCAAATAAGCGATACAATCTAACCCTTTATTTTTCAAATCTTCATTATTCAAAAAGTATATTTAATATTTGATATTTTTTTCCCATAAACATAAATCCATTAATTTTGTGTGTAAATTTGATTGAATTATTTAAGATTAAAAGATTATAATTAAACCAAATTTATTTAATTTGCGGAAGGTTTCCGGAAATCTAAATTCATTTTGACAGGAGATATTTTTCTGAATGAGTATTTTCTTCCGCAAATAAGAGAGACAATATAACTTTTCGTTTGGTGGATCTTAATTATTTAAAAAGTATATTTAATATTTGATAATCTTTTTTCTCATAAACATAAATCCATTTATTTTGTGTGTAAATTTGATTTCATTATTCCAGATTATATAATTATAATTAAACCAAAATTTATTTAATTTCCGGAAAGTTTCCGGAAATCTAAATTCATTTTGACAGCAGATATTTTTCCGAATGAGTATTTTCTTCCGCAAATAAGAGAGGCAATATAACCTTTTAATTTTCGAATCTTCATTATTCAAAAAGTATATTTGATATTTGATAATTTTTTTTCTCATAAACATAAATCCATTTATTTTGTGTGTAAATTTGATTTCATTATTCCAGATTAAATAACTATAATTAAACCAAATTTAATTAATTTCCGGAAAGTTTCCGGAAATCTAATTCATTTTGACAGGAGATTATTTTTTTCGCAAATAAGCGATACAATCTAACCCTTCATTTTTCGAATCTTCATTGTTTAAAAAGTATAATTAATATTTGATATTTTTTCCCATAAACATAAATCCATTTATATTGTGTGTAAATTTGATTTAATTCTTCCAGATTAAAAAATTATAATTAAACCAAATTTAATTTATTTCCGGAAAGTTTCCGGAAATCTAATTCATTTTGACAGGAGATTATTTTCTTTCGCAAATAAGCGATACAATCTAACCCTTCATTTTTCGAATCTTCATTGTTTAAAAAGTATAATTAATATTTGATATTTTTTCCCATAAACATAAATCCATTTATATTGTGTGTAAATTTGATTTAATTCTTCCAGATTAAAAAATTATAATTAAACCAAAATTAATTAATTTCCGGAAAGTTTCCGGAAATCTAAATTCATTTTGACAGGAGATATTTTTCCGAATGAGTATTTTCTTCCGCAAATAAGAGAGACAATATAACCTTTCGTTTTGCGGATCTTAATTATTCAAAAAGTATATTTAATATTTGATATTTTTTTCCCATAAACATAAATCCATTAATTTTGTGTGTAAATTTGATTGAATTATTTAAGATTAAAAGATTATAATTAAACCAAATTTATTTAATTTGCGGAAGGTTTCCGGAAATCTAAATTCATTTTGACAGGAGATATTTTTCCGAATGAGTATTTTCTTCCGCAAATAAGAGAGACAATATAACTTTTCGTTTGGTGGATCTTAATTATTTAAAAAGTATATTTAATATTTGATAATCTTTTTTCTCATAAACATAAATCCATTTATTTTGTGTGTAAATTTGATTTCATTATTCCAGATTAAATAATTATAATTAAACCAAATTTATTTAATTTCCGGAAAGTTTCCGGAAATCTAAATTCATTTTGACAAAGCAGTCTTCTTAAGACATTATAATTTTATTAAATAAAGTTATACAATAGATTTATCACAATATAAAAATACATTGATATTAATCAAATTATTAATGTAAAAATTGAGATGAGAATATATTGTAAGTGCATATTTAAAATTTAATTTCAAAATTAAATTTTTCCTAATAACACTGATCTACAAATATTTACTTTTTCTCTGATTCAAAGATCGGACAATGATATTCTTGAAGAATTTTTATCGCTGAACACAAATATGACCTGCAAAAGAGCCCATCACGTCGAGATTTTTAAAAAATGGACTCATAGTTTCAGTAAACCCTGTTTTTG